>CAUYSK010053045.1:0-34884 GCA_963575035.1 Avahi laniger
AACAGAGACATTGACCTCTGGAACAGGACTGAGAATCCAGAGATGAAACCATCTGTATATGGTAATCTAATCTTTGACAAAGCTGACAAAAACATACACTGGGGAAAAGAATCTCTTTTCAATAAATGGTGCTGGGAAAACTGGCTAGGTACATGCAGAAGATTGAAACTTAGACCCCCACCTCTCACCTCTCACAAAAATCAACTCAAGGTGGATAACAGACTTAAATCTAAGGCATGAAACCTTAAGAATTCTAAATGAAGATGTTAGGAAAACCCTTTCAGACATCAGCCTAGGCAAGAAATTCTTGAAGAAGAACCCCAAAGCAATCGCCGCAGCAACAAAAATAAATAAGTGGGATCTAATCAAATTAAAAAGCTTTTGCACTGCCAAGGAAACTATCGTTAGAGTGAATAGACAGCCCACAGAATGGGATAAAATGTTTGCTCTCTACACATCTGATAAAGGGCTGATAACCAGAATCTATCTAGTGATGATTTCTTATACAGCAACAGCAACCCGATGTAGAAAGAATACATGTGAATTTTGTGTGAATCTGTAAGAAAGATGGTGACAGATATGTAATAATGCTACTGAATGTTGCCTAGGCCATAGGACTTGTTGACTTTCTTCAAAATCTTTGAATCTAGGGAAAGACTTCTAGTGAGAGATGATGGCATGGTGTTATGGCCATATAGTGAGGTTATGAAGACTACCCCTGCAATTTCTGGGTTTCGGAGAAAATGGAATATTGATTCTGCACATTTTTTATTAGCTCAAAAATTGGGGCTCTAGAAATAGATGAGTTTGGAGGCCACTGGAAACTGCTATAATATGGACAAAAATAAGTTGTTACTGAGAATTGCAACATTACGCCCCATGCTGGAGTATCCTTGGAGATTAAGTTAAATCTCACCAAAAGACCACAAATGCATCTAAGAGATGCTTGGAATTTAGTACTCCTTTGGATAATTAGCTTAAGAAGATTTGATAACCAATGGAGAGGGTGAAACAACCTCATCACCAGGCACATCTAATGTTCACATAAGGAGACAGTGGTTATGACTACAAGAAAGGACAGGGAGCTTGACAAGAGATGCCTCTCCATCCCAGCTACAACATGAGAGTAGCAAGCCCAAGAAATCACTGCAACCTCCTACCATCAGAAAGAGGTACTGCCTGAGGGTGAAGTTGACACATAGAAGAAGTCAAGCTCAGAAATAGATATGATCATCTAATTTGAGCTCTGAGACTCAGGAGAGATCTTTGGTTTCCATAATCAAGAGATCTTCTATGTTGGCAAATACCTTGATGAATGTGATTAAATTTTGGTATTTATTCATCCATGAGTGTATACTGAGTACTCCTATATGCTAGCATACCACCCTGAACGTGCCCGATCTCATATGCTAGTGTTTGTAATATCCTTTGACCTCAGTTGCTTCTTTTATAAGAGAGGGTTCCTCCTTATGGGAGGAACTTGAAGAAAATTTCTACCATGTTTACCTCAGCTCGCGTTTAATGACCAAGAAGCTTAGCCATGGTGAAAGGAGGAGGAGAGCTTTTCATCTATCCCATATAAAATTGTTACCTGTATTAAACTGCTCTAATAACTAAAAGTGCCAGAAAAGTGATGGAAGGGTTCTAAATTATTATTAAGGAAGCTCACTACTCAAAGATAAAAGAAAGTTCTCAAAGCACCAGCATTTACTGGAAAAACAAAAATGTTTTATGTTTATATTTCAATAAATTGACTCTTCAATCAAATTGATGAATGAATTTTGATGGAATCTTTTTAGCTATCTTAAATAAGTTTACATTTAAAATTGTTCAACATAATTTTGAGATTTTTGACAAAATGACCTGATTCCTTTATTTAAAAAAGAAAATAAGTTTGGAAAAAGCTGAGTCATGCTTAATCAGTCACCCAGAGAGACACTAAGTAACCTAATTAGGAACAGCTGGGCCACACAGGGTTTTCATTTGTTAAAAAGGAAAAGGCTCCTTAGTGGTAACCGAGGGCCATACTAAGATGACAAGGTATGTTTCAGAGGAGCCATTAGCTTCTAGTGCAATATATAAACTAATTTCCCTGGGGAAAAAATAAATATGTCTATATGAACATAGCAGAGTAAATTATTACTCCTAAAAGTGCCAAACTAGAACTGGAAGGTATTGAACAATTGATCTATTTAACAATGTAGTACATTGCAATTATGTGTGTCTAACATTTATGAAGGCCCAGGACAACCTGTAGGAATGTGAATGTTGCAACCATGTAAAACTGAAGCTTTGGGTCTATTTGGAATTATTGTGAAGCTCAGGTTTGTGTATAAGGCAAAGTACCTATTTTCATAATATTTTTTATAAACAAATATCATTATCTGGAGTGTCAGAGAGAATGGAATGGCAACTCTGTAACAATATGATATTGGTAGAAGAAACTAGATAAAAGCAAACCCTCAAATGGATTGGAGGGGTGGGCATGGGAAGAGAATGTGGTCACATTGTGAAAGCACAAAGCACTAGCCATGATGGAAACAGCACGATTATAAACTAATGGGCTTCTGTAGCTCTAGCAGACTTCAAAATTGTTTCCAAGAGGCCTTTTGAATTGGAAAACATTTTTACAGGCAAACTGCACATGAACAAGTTTACTCTTAAAGTTGCTGCATAATTTAAAGGAAAAGGACAAATCATTGGCCTTATATTTTCTATCCAACTCAAAATGTGGGAGCATAAAATCTAGTAAATATTTAGCCTTGAATCTTCTGGACTAGACCTTTAAAATTCTTTTCATCTTTCTCAGGAATTAGTCTTTGTAATCAAGAGCCTTGAGTCTTTTCTAGCAAAGGATCATTTGTAGATAGGGACTTGTGAAAGGAGAAATATGTGTTCTCTAAACTTCCTCTTTATCCTAGCATTGATATTCAGTAAATCTGATTGCAGAATTACATAGCTTACACCACCAAAATTAGGCTGAAGGGCACAGAAGCTGACAGTTCTCTGTGGTAGTGAGCTAAAGCAATTGGGTTGAACAGAAATATAAAATATGACTGTAGTTAGGCCCAGCATTGGTGTCTATAACTCTATATCATATGCACCATTTTTTTTTTCCTAAATGAAAGTTCTCTTTTAACTGAAAACCCAATGTGCATGTTTCACTATAATATAGTTAGAAAAGCTTTTACCTGTGTTAATCAAAGCCATTCTGTGACTGTCTCCCTAGGACATCCTTCCTTAAGAACTAGATTTTTTGGACCTTGAAAATACATGGTTGCAAAGATATTTGTAGGTATCTCAGTGAAATGATAAAACACTTCCAGCAAGTGAGAACAAACAAATGAAATAAGGAATTAGTCCAGTCTATGATTAAGGAAATTACCACTTTAAACACTCTTACACTAAGTTTTTCAGAATGCTAATACCCAAATATATAAATTCATTGTTAATTAATCATAGGTCAATTCGATCTTAAAGAAGAAAAAAATGATAGGCCCATATTTTTATTTATCTTACAAACATTTAAAAAGAGATGATATGTTATAGGAGATGCTAGTGTGCCATAAGTGAAAAATCATGAAAAACACTGCCACTGATAAGTTGTGTGATCTTAGATAAGTTAGTGAACCATTCTAAATGTTTTCTCATATTTGAAATATTTACCTTATAAAGCTCTGAGTCTTAAATGAGACAATAATATAGTATGACTTATTACTAACAGCCTCTGTTTATGAAAATTCTACCTCCTCCAGTGTCAAATGTAACTGCTTCCTCTACTAAACTGAAATCTCTCTGAGGGTCTGATCTCCCTGTAGTGATTTACAAATGTTTTTCAGTGGACTGATGCCTAGTCAATGAACTCAAAGCTCTGACTGGTTAGAGAGACAGGGCTCACATGCAGACAGGTAGACACTGGTAATTATGGTATTATAGCCGGTTTCACATAGATTATAAAACAACAGGGCTGTTGAGTGACCTTATTGTGAACTGTGATATTCAAGGAAGCTTCACAGATGGATTGGTCATAGGTCAGAGTGAAAGATGTCTCTAAGCAAAAGGAAAAATGACGGGAATTATGGGTGAGGGTACAAAAGAGGTGAAGGTGAGTAAGAAACGTGTCAAAGAAAAAATGATTTGACTCAGCTTTCTTGAGAATCGTTATGTTAGTCCGCCAGCACTGCCATAATGAAATACCACAGACTGGGTGGTTTAAACTGCAGAAATTTATTTTCTCACAGTTCCGGAGGCTAGAATTCCAAAATAAGTGTGCTTGCAGGGTTGGTTTCTGGTGAGGCCTATGGCCTTGGCTTGGACTTCTGAGTCCTCACGTGACCTTTTCTTTATGAGTGCATAGTCCTGGTGTCTCTTCCTCCTCTTACATAAACCCCAGTCCTATTGGATTAGGACTTCCCCCTTTTGGCATCATTTAACCTTAATTACCTCTGTAAAGGCCCTATCTCCAAATATAGTCACATCGGAGGTTAGGGCTTCAACCTATGAATTTGGGGGGAACACAGTTCAATTCATTACAAGTGTAAAATATAACACGTGAAATTGTCAGGACAAGATTGTCAAGGAACTTTCTGAGGCAATATTTCCCATTCATTTTTTTCCTGACTATACATCATAAATGATGCTATTCATATATGTCATTCTTACTACTGGGGAAAATTCATGGAAGATTAGCTGGCTCTCCTCTGCTTCTCCTCCCTCTCTTATTCCTTTTAACTTGAAATATATACATATATAAGTAAGAGAGCAATTTTATAGAGATAACTTGGGTTCTGTTTTGATTTACTTATAATTACTCATTTTGACAGGGACAAAATGTTAAAGCATTAATATTTATAGTTTTCTATTCTCTGGCTTTGAAATGGAAGATTATGTGTTCTTGCATCTTTGCTCCTGGACCCTGATTATGCTAAGATCATGAGAGGAGAGTATAATTAGAAGACACTCAAGACTATAATAAATATTTGTTGGCTGTTTCACACAGCTAGATGCTCCCACGATTTAAGTGGGAATACACCTAGATGATATTTCCCAACCCTCCTTGTAAACAAATAGGTCCACTTTTCTGACTTCCAGTCAATGGAATTCAAGCAGAAATAACAAACACTATTTTAAGCCTGGCCGTAAATCCTCTCATGCCTGCTAATCTAAAATGAATGAAGTGGCAAAACCAATGTATGTTGTTAGAAGCCATCCATGGTGTTACCACCTTTAGGGTAGAGAGAAGGTGTGTGATTGGGAGGAGACATGAAGGAGCTTCTTGATGCTGAGAATGTTTTATTCTTTGACCTAAATAGTGGTTATATGAGTAACTATTCAGCAAACTAGACACTTATGCTTTATAAACTTATCTGTTTTTATATTATATTTCAATTGATAAAACTAAAAAATACCCTTCTATGGCTTTTTCTCCACTATCTTTTTCCCTTTGGGGAGGCTGGGATAAAGAGGATGTTCAGGGCCACCATGGGAAGCACATGTTGAAGATGGCAGAGCCTTTATCAGCCTGTGTGTCTAAGAGCTGCCGTTCCTATCTGTTCATCCATACACTATAGTGGGTTTGAATCATTTTATACTTTTCAGTTTTTTGTTAGAGCCACTAGCATTACCCCAATGTATTTTCCCATCATCCATTCTCCCTCTTCTGGGGCCAATGATATTCTTATCTTCCCACATGAATTTACCTATTTCTCGTTTTTGGCCATATGATCCCTTAGAATTGATCCTACCTCAATCTCCAGTTAAGAATCTTCCTTAGTTTAAGCTAATCAAGATGCCCATCCTGCTGTCTACTGTGAAGGGCTGGACATAAAACCCAATGCAATGAGATTCAAGGACACTTGCTGAGATATCTATGGACATAAGCTTCTTTGGCTCCCAGAGAAGCTATAATAAGAGAGTCTCTTCTTTTAGATTTGGTGCTTTGATGATGTGAGATTTGGGACCGACGCAGTCTCCTTCTGTCAGAAGGGAATACTGCCTGAGGGTGAAGTTGACACATAGAAAGAGTTAAGCTCAAAAATAGATTTGATAGTCTAATATGAGCTCTGTCTGATGCACAGTAGAGATGTTTGTTTTCAAAGTCAAGAGATCTTCTATGTTTCTTTGGTATTTTCCAAAATACCTTGATGAGTTTGATCAAATTTTGCTACTTATTCATCCATAAGTGTATATTGAGTATCTCTTATATGCTGGTATTTGTAGCATCCATTGAACACCATTGTTTTTTCCATAAGATAGCATTATCCAAAGGCTAAGAGCTGAGCCAGATTATATTCTGTGGTCCTTCTAAATCAGAAAATAGTGTTATGATTTCTGACTGGTTTTATATAACATGACTTTTTTGGTCTAATTCTTTTAATACATAGTTACTGCAACAAGGTTATGCTCCATATTTCCATCTCAGCTTCTTGAAACTGAAGCATTTTATCTTCTGTTTTATCCCCCATCATCTCTTTCCTATAGAAAGTATACTTTAATAATGCCATTCATTAATTTTCTGTTACATCAATGTTTTTCAAGTGAGGTTTTATTGTCTCAGTTATGCTGTCAGAAGACATTTTGTTAAATGGTAGATTAAAATGCATAGTCTTATCTTTCATATGTTTCCTTCATTCTCTTCTATATTATTTAAATTAAAATAGATGCTTAATTATTGTTGAGGGATTTCTGGAAAGTACTTTGAAGATCATTATCCATCTTATATAATCATATCTCTGGAGTCATAAAGCTTCTAGGTTTATTCCTTTGTAAACCATAGAATTTGGAAAAAATTTTCTTGATATCTTTTCATAGACACAGATTAAAATGTCACAAAGTTTGCCTTCTCTAAGAGTAGTTTACTAAAGTGAAATTTTAGTTTTACTCTCTATACTAAAGTTGTCTGAATGAAGGACAAACAACAAGACAACAGTGTGGTGCAGTGAAGAGGAATCAGGAGAGGTGGATTATGGTCCCGGCTTTGCCGCTAATCTACAGTATCAGATAATTTATCTCACCTGGATCTTGGTATTTTTGTTGAGCAAAGTCAGAAAAGCCTTAGGAAACTTGGTAGGACTAACAATGTACAAATGAAGACTAATGTGGGTTTGGTTAGAATTCATCCTTCTAATCAAAGTGGATGTGCTCTCTGCATCTAAGGGGCATAGGCTGCCTCGAGAGTAAATACTGAAGATTCCCTGATTTTACTGTATTACCTCTTGTAGCATTTGACAAGATAGCATGCATTTTTCAGAATCATATGCAACTACTGGGAACTAAGAAAGCTAAAATAGAAGACCTGAGTTCATGTCCTAATTCTACTGCTTACAAGGCTTGTGACTTTGGGAAGTATATGCTACATTGACCTAGCTCACTCTGTTTCCTAATCTGGGAAAAAACAAAAACAAAAACCCAGCCAAAAGTCTATTCTTCATCTGAATATGTATTGTTGTTATTCAAAGATAAAATGTGAATGTGATAGCACTTTTCTTACTGTGTAACTGTATTGTGCTTAAATCCTTGACAGAGCCTTTGGTCTTGGAGACCGGCAGGTAGAAACAGAGACAACATAATAGATCATGCGGTGTTTTCCCACTCTGAGGGCAGATACTCTATTCATGATACCTTTACACTGTATCTTCTTTGAATGTTTAAAGTCAACAAATGGCCAGTACTTCCTTTTCTTAAAGGCCAAGACTTTATCTTAGAGATACTTGAATTCATTTAGAATATTTCTATATATTTTGCAATTTTCTTTATGTAAAAACTAATCTCCTTAATGTCCCTGTCCATAATCAGCATTGTTCAAAATTCCTTTAAAATCTGTTTAGCTTGTGACAATAATTTCCTCCCCTAAAGGATTTTTAATTTCTTTTGGCAGCCTGTGTTTTTCTTGGACCTTAAGGAAAGACTAAGGGCCATTATATTCAAATGATATTTTTGAACTACACAAATACATAAGTACTGCTGTTGCTTTTGTGTACAAAAGAAAACTCTCTGATAAATGATTGAAATTGTTGTTTTTTATGCTAATTTGAACACAAATTTATTGGAATGAATTTATCAGCGCCCAAACAGAATATCCACCAGGAGTTACCAGAGGCTACTCCTGTAAATGAGATAGTGCATCTCAATGAACAAATACATTTCAAAATGAAAAAGAAAATCTATTTCAGGGACTTTTTTTTTTTTTACTTAAGTCAAATGTTCTGTAGTTGGTAAATAAATTTGCTAATATCTTAATATGGAAAGAACTATTTAAAATTATACAAAAATATCTTGTTTGTTTTTTACAGGAATAGACTGAACAAAGCAAACATTAAAAATGTAATTGGGGTAATTTACTCTGAATTTGGTGGGGGAAATTCTGAATATATAAAAAAAATTTAAGCTAATAGTTGTATGTAGTAAAAAAAACTGTCTAAACTATAATCATCACATTAAATTGTTGATAAGATGTTGGTTGATGTTTAAAGATTTTGGGCCACTTTAAAAAGCAAAATATTTACTCATTTATCCAGGAACAGCCTGAGAAACGTAACTGGAAACAGCTGATGCAGTAGTAACTCCAGGCCTCAGCATGAATGTCAACAGGGAAAAGAGAGTTGTTTGTTGGTATGCATATTGGTTTTTTTCAGAGAGAAATTTGACTTTAAGAAAGGAAATTGCCTCAAAGGAAAAACCTAAAGAAACTGGTATTTCTCCAAAGACTGTGGGGACTAGATTGGCAACTTTGGTAACCAAATAACCAAGAGACTAGGTTAGCTTGAGATATTGTGGCTCTTAATATAATAAATGGTAAAATTATATAATACTGAGACATAAGAATATTAATTATTTAAGTATGCAGGCTAAAATAAAGAGTACCAAAAGCTGATTTTTTACATTTAGTTTAATTTTATATCAAATATTTGAATACTTTTTATATGCCATTGCAAATACTAATGTAATAAAAATACACTTAGGCTTCAAGAATCTTCTGTGAAAGAACAGGAAATCAGACTAGTAGCATATATCTTATTACAATCACTGGGTACTAGAAAATGGTGGTCTTGCCTTCCAAGTTCAGAAAAAAATGATGTTCGACTATCCAAAAATGACCCCCAAATGGGCTGCGCCTCCTAGTCTTTGAATATGGCCCTGTCTTATCAATAGAACATGGCAGAAGTGATGGTTCATAACATCTGAAACTAAATTATAAGAAGTCCTGTAGATTCTGCCTTGGTTTCTTGAAACACACACTTGTGGTGAAGCCAATAGCCACATTATAGGTACAACTACCCCAAGATGGTCAACATGTGAGGAAGCCTAAGATAATCATATGGAGAAGACACTTGAAGAGAGAGCCATCACAGACCTCTTCAATCTGTTACAACTATCCAGCCCAGCCTCCAGGCATGGGCATGAAGGGAGCCACCTTGGACATTCCAACCCCAGAAATACTGCAGAAGAACCAAAGCCCGACATAGATAGCCCTAGTCAAGATTTTTCAGAAATCTCCAGCTAGTTGAGCTACCCCAGGTGAAGCAGTAAACATCCTAAAGTAGAAATAAGCCATTGTTGCTGTGTCCTACTGTTACTAAAAGGTCATCACTTGTCCTCAAGGCCACAATAGAAGAATGAGAACAAGTGGTTTGAAGAGAAGGAAGAAGAAGTTTATTACTTTGCTGACAAAGGAAGAAAATGGTAGACTCTCATCTCAAAAAATCCAAATTTCCTAAACATAAGCAGAAATACAGAGCTTTTAAAGGGAAGGCCCTTGGTTCTACGCTACTGTGTTAATGATTCTACTTGTCCTATCTCTGCTGAAGACAAAGCCTATGACCTCTACCCACCTGGTGGATTGGCACCAGCAGCCTGGGATGGCTGAGCTATCTCCTGTAACTCAAAGAACAAAAGACATTCTCCCTGCCCCAGGGATGCAGGTCAGGCTGTAGTTCCCAAAAAGAGTCGGGGAAGTTTTAAAGAGACAGAAAATATTTTTGCCATTTTTTTCAGGCTATTCCCTCTGTTATACTACCCTAATTCTAGAATGGTGACGTATTAAATGATAGTTTTATCACAGAAAGTTGGTGGATTGTTTGCTATGTAGAAATAGATATCCAGAACAGAAATTAAATGTGAAGGCAGAATAAATTCATTTTTCAGACAAGCGAGGACTCACAAACTTACTTTTCATACACAGTTCCTTGGAGAGTTATTTTAGGATATAGACTAGCAAAATGAAGCCATAAAACAACAATAAAATGTCGAACTCACAGGAAAAAAAGTGAAGAGATGAGAATCGTAAAGTGGTCCTAGAGAAGAACAGTGTGTATTGCAGCAAGCTGACAAACAGAGTGGTGTGGGAAGAGGGAAATCTCAGAAAAGAGGAATATTAAGAATTGAAGATAAAGCTGAGAAAACTTGAAGCTGCAGTGAAATATATTAGTGCAGTAATAAAATGAAGGCAATTTTATTCAAATTGCAGAACCAACAATAACAAAAATCATATATGAGAAGAAATAGAACAGTATATTATTTGCCTATGCAGTGAAACATACTTATAATCACATTGCTAAAGATATTGGTGATTCATTTTCAATTGTTAGGCTCCACCCTTAGACACAGCTTAGAGGCCTTAATTACAGTTTCAAGGGTTAGACATGGTTTCAGCTAACAAACCTCAGTAATGTAAGAGTGAAAGTGAGAAGACCAGTAACTGGGATGGAATCAAGAGATGTGGTGTGCAAATATCCTCACTACACAAAAGTTCTGTGGTAGGAAGATTTTATCTAGAGTTGATAGAACACACACACAAAACAGATGTGTACAAACTTTCAAAGATGAATAATAGAGGAATTAAAAATAAAGATAAAATTATACTTGGAGGACTTAAAATATGTGTATGGGAGATGTCAAATGATTATCAACAGGAAGTCTCTAAAAACCAATACATCAAGAAGTAGCTAGGAAGGCATATTATTTAGCAATATAGAAGCTAAAGCTAAAGTAATTAAAAATGGTTTTACTTGGGGGCACAACTGGAGGTTACAAAATATAGAACAGATGAATTTTTATTATTACAAATTTTGTTATTGTATGTTCTACTTAAATGTTTTAAATATATGTATTGTTTTTAAGCTCTCATTTAGTAAAATGATTTTATGATTTTTATAAACTTAAATTCAGAGGTGAACATAATGAACACTTGTGTACATACCATGCAACTTTAATGATAATATTTTGTTACACTTGTTGTAGATATTTTAAAAAATAAAGTATTAAAAGCGTATTTGAAGCCATCCACTACCCTTCCTATTACCCTAACACTATTTCCTTCATCTTTCCTTCACTTTCTAGAAGTAAGCACTTTTAGAATTTGAGTTTTTTCCATTATCACTAAATATTCATGTATCAATAAACTATATGTAATATGTTTGCATATTTAACCTTATAAGGTACAAAAGTATAAAACATTCTTATATTCATCTCTCCTTTTGTAATAAATATTTGTGAAATTAATCTATGGTAACACTTGGTTTTAGATCCTTTAGTTCTATTTTGTTCATTAAATTAATATACCAAAATATCTATTCTCCTATTGGTGAGTAGTATTTCCATTTTTCTATCCCTGGAAATTTTCAATTACTATTTCTTTAGGGATTAGAAATGCTGGGTCATAGGTTATATATACTTTTTCAGTTTTACCAAATATTGTTATTAAAAATGTTCTCACAGATTAATTTTACTAATTAATGTTTTGCTAATTTTAAGAAGTTATTTATGTAGTCTAAATAATAAACATTTCAGGTTATATGTGTGTGTGTGTATTTCAAATAACTTCTCTTAGCTCAACTTATCTCCACTTTGGTATGTTTGGATGCTCAGAGTTTCTGTTTCTAATTTATGAGCTCCTACTATGGTTTATATGTCTGTGTTGTTTAAGAAATTCTTCCCTACTCTGAGGTCATAAATATATTCTCCTATGTTTTCTTATATGGCTTTTAATTTTTGTTTTCCACTTTAAGGCTTTAATATATTTGGATTTGATTTTTATTTATTACTTGAGTGAAGGTCCAATTATTATTCCTCCTATGGTAAATATTAATTCCTGTGCCCAGGGATTTGTAATACCAAATGAGTAATATCTCATGTCTCCATGTGTGTATGTTGTATGTCTAGTCTGTTTCATTGTTCTGTTTGTCTCTATACCAATAACATGCTGTCTTTATGATGTTAAATTTGTAATAAAATCTGATACTTGGTAAAGTTCACATTGGTCTTCATTTTTAAATTGGCTATTCTTCGCCCATTGTTTTTCCACGTATATTTTAAAATCAGCTTGTTATGTTTCTTGAATACCTCATTGGAATTTAGATTAAAATTACACTGAATTTATAGATTCAGTTGAAGAAAATTGACATCCTGAAATATTGATTCTATTTCTGTTTATGATCATGGTTTATTGTTCCATTTAAATCTTCTTGATGTCAGTCAATGTTTTTAAAATATTTTTCATAAATGTTTATATATTTTATTTATTGGAACATTGTAGCATTTGATGCTATTCTAAATGATATATTTTAGAAAATTTAATTTTTTGTTTCTATAACCCATTAGTGTTATAAGAAATCATCTTTTAAAATTATGTTTATACTCAAGCATGCTAAACTCTTATTTAAAAATTGTTTTCTGTAAATTCTCTTATGATGTAGTAAAGTCATATTAATGGCAAATGATAGTTTTTTTTCTTGCATAATAATTCTTCTAAATTTTATTTTTTTCTTAATGTTTTCTTCATAATTTCTGGAACTCTATTGAAATACTACATGACGGAGGATGCAATAGAAACATTTAATATCTTCTCAGTTTCTCCATTAGGCATATTTGCTGCAGGTTATTCTTTTTTAGCAATACCCCTTATCAAGTTAAAAAAAAATCCCCACTCTGTATAATTTATTAGGAGTTTATTACCAGTTTAAAATTATTAATGGGTGTTAAATTTGACAGAGATCCTTTCCACCTCAGTCTATTAATTGGATAAATTGTGTTTATATTTCATTTATTTTCATTTGTAATATGAAATAAGTTTGTCTTAGTCCATGTTGCTGCTATAACAGAATACCTGGGGAATTTATAATGAAGATAAATTCATTGGCTCACCGTTTTGAAGTCTGGGAAGTCAAATATCAAGGTGCCTGCAACTGGCAAGGGCCTTCTAACAGTGACGTCCCATGGCCAAAGGCAGCAGAGCAGTGAGAGGGAGGGAGAGAGAGAGAGAGGGGCAGGTGCAAACTAATCCTTTTATGAGGAACCCACTCCAGAAGATTATGAACTCACTCCCTGGATGATGAAGGCATTAATCTATTTGTGAGGGCAGAGCCTTCATGGCCTCATTACCTCTTAAAGGTCCCACCTGCTCATATTGGGGATCAAGGTTTCAGCACATGAACTTGAGGGACACATTCAAAGCATAAAAAATTATAAATACAAAATAGCATACGTAATATATATAGGTATATATTAAGGAGTAAAACCGTAAATATTACCGTACCCTCTTCCCAAATAAAGAAGCAATAGATTACCCATAAATTTGAAATACCCTCTTGTATCCCTGTCCTTCTAAGAGAAAACTGCTATTTTGAATGCTAATGCTTCCTTTGTCTTTATAGATTTATCCTACACATACATGTATATACAGTCATGCACCACACGTCAGTGTTTCCATCAATGACTTGCTGCGTAGATGACGGTGGTCCCATAAAATGGAGCTGAAAAATTCCTATTGCCTGGTGACAGCATAGCCTTCATTATGCCGTAACACAATGTATCACTCACATCTCTGTGGTGAAGCTGCTGTAAACAAACCTGCACTGCCAGTCGTATAAAAGTGTAGGACAACAATTACGTACAGTACATAATACTTGATAATGATTATAAATGACTATGTTATTGGTTTAGGTATTTACTATACTGTACTTATTATTTCATTTTTTTTTTTTTTCAGACAGAGTCTCACTGTGTAGCCCAGGCTAATGTGCAATGGTGCCATCATAGCTCACTACAATCTCCAGTCCCTGGGCTCCAGCAATCCTGCCTCCGCCTCCAAAGTAGCTGGGACTGCAGGTATGTACCACCATGGCCAGCTAATTTTTCTATTTTTTGTAGAGATGTGGTCTCGCTATGTTGATCATGCAGTAGGATATACCATCAAGGTTTGTGTAAGTGTAGTCTATGATGTTCACACAATGACAAAATCACCTAATGATGCATTTCTCAGAATGTGTCCTGTTAAGATGCATGACTATATATATCTTTGCTATATATATGTGTGTGTATATATATATATAAATACATGTGTTTATATATACACACACATGCAGAAATATATAATTGGATTTTTCCATTTTAAAATGCAATACTTGTATAATCTATGGAGACCTGTCTTTTTCTTTAAAGCGTTACTTTAAAATTTAATCTACATCGATTACTTGTAATTTATTAGCTCATTCATTTGTAGTTTTATATGTTACTTTTTATGAATGTATCATGGCTTATTTATCTACTCTATTGTTGATAGACATTTAAGTTGTTCTGAGTTTCACACTATTACTAATAATGCTGCAAGGTCTCCTGGTGTATATGTGCAAGGGTTTCTTTAGAGTATAATCCTGAGTAGAATTGCTGGGTCTAGAGTAAGACATCTTCATTGTGGTTTAATTTTGCACTTCCTAGACACCAATGCATCTTGTCACATATTTTTCTTTATTTATGTTTTTTCTTCTGCAAAATGTCTGTTTATGACTATGCCCTCATTTTTCCTGCCTTCTCCCCTCACCCAGGAGAGCTTGATTTTTACATATTCTGGTCACTAACATTTTGTATGACATATATGTGTTGCCGCTATCTTTACTCAGTATGTTTTTTAATTTCAGTAACTTTATGTGTATTAATATAACCAGAAATTTTAACTTTAGTGTGTTTTAAATTACCCATCTTTTATGGTTTGTGTTTGTGTCTTATTAAAATCTGTCCCTATCCTGAGGACATGAAGATATTCACATACATATTGCCTTTCACATTTAAGCCTTTAAACCATCTTGAATTAATCCAATGGTAATTTTATTTACCTTAAAATTATATTTAATGGAATAGGAATTCAATTTTGTGGAATGTCTTAGATTTTTTGTTAGATTGTTTTCTTGGCATCTTATATTTTTAATGCTATTGGACACATTATCTTTTTAACTTAAAGTGCCTCACAGTTTTCTGTTCAAATACAGAAGTGGAATTTATACATTAATTTTATAAAGTATCTTATTTAGCTAATTCATTTTATGTATTTTGACGGGTTTTTTATAACCTTTAATGAAAATATTTTATATCTTTCCAATTCTTTCTCTCTCCCTCTTTTTGTTATTTCAACATGTATATCTTACTAAACTGTGTGGTGTTAACAAGCATCCTTGTTTTGTTTATGATTAATATAAGGGTGATATTAATGTTTCAGAATTGAGAATATTTACTATAAATGTTTTTGGGGACATCTGCATCACATTAACAATATATACTTTTGTTTTTAGTATGTTAAGGACATGGAGGTATGTTGAATTCATGGAATGCTCTTTTTTCATTTATTTAAAAGATCTCATGTTTATTCCTCATTGTATCTCATGCATTAAATATTCTAATTTGACATTCTAAATGGAAATGACCTTACCTGAATGCACGACTTGGTCCTGATTTATTATCTTCAATTTATTTGTCAATACTAAGAAGACTTTTGGAGGATTGCAACTTTTTCATTAGTGGGGGTTGCCGTGCAAACTGACCCTTTAATATTGTCCTTTTCTTGACACTGGTATCAAAGTTATACTAACCTATAATGAATATGAGAGAATTTTCATTTTTTTCCTATTTTCTGATTAAAAAATGTATTGAATTGGAATTACCTGTTTCATTAATGTTTGATAAAGACAAGTAACAAAACTTTCAGAACTGTTTTTATTTGGGGGTGGGAGGTGGGGGTTGATTTTACAGATTCAGTTTTTATCATGGTATGGAAGCATTTAATTTTCAGTTTCCTCTAGGCGTAGCTTTATCATTTATTACTTTTAGAGCTTACTCATTTCATCTAAGTGCTTAAGAATACTGGCATAAATTTTTTTCTTATTTTCTTATGGTTTTAATCCTGGCCGAATTTATAGTTATGAACCTCTTTATATATACTATATACTATTTTCAGAATTTCCCGCTCTTTTCTGTTCAATCTTGGTTTGTTGCTTTTGTTAATTATTTCAAAGAATCAAGTTTTGGCTTTGTTAAAACTCTGTGTTTTATACTAGATTTATTTTTGTTTATTCCTGTATGATTCCCTTTTTCTGTTTTCTTTGAGTTTACTCATTCTTCTTTCTCTTTCTTAATTTCCTGAGCTAGATAATTAGCTCATTATTTTTTAATTACAAGAAAAGACTGGAGATTTTCCCAGTTCATAGGCCAGACAGGATGCTACCCTAGGCCATGCTAAGTGTTTTGGAGTGATTGTACTAGCAGTGGGAATTCAGTCAAGGGTTTTGAGTACATCAATATTACGTATAGATTTAGTTTTTAATAAATGACTTTCGGTGCAATAGAATGGTTTGGAGGAAACAGTAGATTTGAGGAAATTTGTTAGTAGACTATTTCAGATGTCTACAGAAGCTATAATGTGGACTTGATATAGAAGGTGCTATTAGTGAAGACGGGGAAAAATGGAGTCAAGAAATATTTGAGGTAAAATTGGCTGAAATTCTTGATGGATTGGATTATTCACTGTCCTGCCACTTCTCAGATGTGACATCCCCAGTAAGGCAAGGGTAACATGCTTCCTTAATTGTTAGATTCCTTAGTATTAGTCGAATAGTGACTGGAAACTCCCAAGATAGTAACGCCCAATGAGGAAAGAGCACACCCTTCCTCGCTATTTACTCTGCTTAATGAAGAAGAAAGAAATGCTGCATAAGAGAGCAATGCGCGTCAACTCTCTGTTTTAGTGAGTGCCTATCGCAGTGCCCTCAATTTTCCAGATATCTTGCTCAGTTTGCTTTTAGTATCATGTTTTAGAATAGGATTCGGATCTGCTATTTAATGAAAATAGAAACCTGAACTTCAGAGTTAAGGCCTATCTCATTGGCAGCTATCCATTAAGCCCCAGGATTTTATTCTATAATGGAATATAATACAGATCATTATCTGATACCGAACCATTTTCATGAACAACAGAATTCCTCATGACCCGTCACAATTCAAAATATTTTCTTGTAGAATTATGTAGGGGAAATAGGGAATAGAAAAATATTCTAAGTCATTGAATTGGATATCTTGAATTTACTTTATTGAAGTTGTAATTAAATACTCTGTATACAAAACGGGCTCTATGTCTTAAAAATGACTTAAATAAGATTTAGGGAAACAATAAAGAGGAGGCTATTAGGCTAGAGAATGATTCTGGGAATATTTTGTATAGAGAGAAGAAAAATAGTTTTAATAAACTAGCAGTCTTTATACTCTAAAAGTGAATTTTAATTCATCCTCAGATACTTGAAGCCATAATATGATTATTGGAGAGTTCAATTTTTTATTTTAGGGACTGTTTGTTTAGAATATCTGTCAGGTTTCAGTGTGAAGTGTTGGTTCTTAGTGCACTCACAGTCGAAGAATGATCAGACACACCAAAGCATGGCAAGCATGAAAATGAGGTTTATTGAGGAGAGAAAGATAGGATTACAGGGCAAGGGCAAGATACAGGTTTACAGAGTGTGATACATACACCAAAGATGATGACCAGACCTATTGTCGCAGCAAAGGAAGAGCAAGGAGAAGGGACAGAAAAGGGGCTGGTTATGGTCTTAGTCCTGTTTTATAGTACCCAGATTGGGCCCTCCCTGTGGCTCAGACGTCACTATGGAGCCACTTTGATTGGACAGTTGGGAGTTGCATGACCTGAGTCTCACTATGCATGCAGGTTGTTCTAGGTCAATTTGCGGATTCGGTGGTACCTAGGCTGCATGTCCCATGGGCTAGAGAGTCCTCTGCCTTCTTTTGCAGCTGGCACCCTAAGTTATGATTGGCTGATTCATAGGGTATTCCCTCCTCCCTTAGGTATGGCAGAAGCTTGGGAGAAGATTAGGGTGGAGCAGGATCAAGACAGGGGCCTCCTGCCCACCCTTGTCCTTCTTCCCAGCTGGGGCAATTGCACCAAGGCAACGGCACTCACTTTCCTCCCTAGGAGACCAAGAATCCTTCACTATCTACCTAATATATCCATGTGGTTACCTTAAACTTGTAGATTTACTTTACCTTTGTTGGATTCTTGAGAGACAGTCACATTTAAAGCCAGTGAATTTTTTTTTAACCTATTTTGTATCTGATTATACTCTAGAGTTGCCATTATGAGATCTGAGTCAGAAAATAATTCATTTTTGAGCCTGATTTATCTTTGGGAGAAGGATCTAGATAAGAAATGAGTAAAATTTCATCTAATACTTACTAGAAAAGAGTAATTACCTTTCACTTTATTTCTAAGAATTTAGAAAAGTTATCTCATGAAAGGTCCTAGGCTGAGTGGGTATTGTTATTTCCTATATTCAGAAGTGTAAGAACAGTGATGTAAATATTTCTTATGTACTGTGTCCTCCTCCCTCAGCCCCCTCCCCATCCCCTCATCTCTTTGTGAAGAAAACAAGTCGACTAAAATTAAATAATGGGGTTGATTTTTGTTCCATTTTAGTTTTTGATATTATTTTATGGGAATTTTATTGTCTTTAAGGGTCAAAATAGATATATGCAGAATTTCTGCAATGTTATATAAATCTCATCAAGTTCTAGTGATAAATTCTTACCAAAATATATCTTGCCCAAGACCACAAAATGAGGGAGTGTTTTGGAATGTCTAAGATTTCATAAAGCATTTCTTTATCTTATAATCCTTGAATGGCTGCTTCAACAATAGTGTATATTACTTAATACTTCTAAGCCTGCTATATATCAACATAACCTTCTCAGATAAAATAACATTGAATAAAGGATCTTTCCTTAGCTTCCCTTTTCCTATGTACATTAATCTGCATTGTAATTCCTTTTTGCAAATCTACCAGAGAAACTCCCATGGAATGTGTTACAAACTTATAACCACCTTAGTCAAAGCCTTGAGCAGGGGTGGGGAACATTTTCATGTTGGAAGGCCGCATTAATTTAGCTGTAATCAAAAAGGCCACATTCAAGAAACTTCAATTAGATATACTTAAAAATGTACATTATTTTGTAAAACTCTAACATGTACTTAATAATTTCAAATAATGAAAACTATTTGTTAATTTCAAAGTTAACTCATCTTTTAATGACTTTGTCGTGTCTGCTTTTTGTTGGAAAGTATTTGAATATTTGGTTGCAGCATGGAGGTCCACAGTTTCAGTTGATCCTCTAGATGGGTATCAGTCATTCGTGACATCGGGGGGCCTTGATTTGGGTTAGGTAGGAGAATATAGATTTGCAGCACTAAGTGATTGAAAAGCTAGAAAGCATTTTTTAGGTATGTTGCAGAAGACATGGGTATTCTGTATTTTGCCATATTTCAGTTGGATCTTTCTTGGTATTAAACAATGAGTTTAAAATGTCATCTCCTGAGAGCTTAATCAATTCCATCTGTAGTTCTTTAGGTGCCTTGATGATATCAACTACGTGAGGCTGAAATGCTAATTAGAATGTGATATCACGATTCTCAAACTCAGCAAATTTTTCATTGCATTTTCCAATTAATAGGTCTACAACAGCTGTGTATTCTTCAAATGATACACATGAATCATCCTGCTCATAAACAACCTTTTCTAACTGGAGAAAATGTTCATCTGAAGTTTCCTTTTGAAGAAATGTTTTGAAAAAAGATAGCTTTTTCCCAAAATTCTTGGATTTTTTGCCACATACCATATATAGTCTTAATTTTACCTTGCAAAGAAATATTCAAGTCATTTTGATTTGACATGGTATCACACAGAAATGCTGTATTCCTATAGAAATCTTCTTTCAATAATTCACATTGTTGATTCTGTTCTTCATAAAATTTAACTATCCATTTTCACAGAGATAAAATTTTGGCTAACACCTGTACCTTCAATAGCCAACCGACTTTACAATGATATGGCAAATCTACATTGAATACCTCATGATTCAACTTTAGCATGTTATAAAACTGATGATACTGTGTCGCGTTTGCACAGATATAGTTAACAATACTGGTTGCAAAGTGTCACTTAAAATAGTAGCTTTAGCACAGAGATTTTGCTGATGCCAAGATATAATGAAGAGAAATGAGAGCATCTGGATCTGTTAATATTTTATTTAATCTATGCAATAAACCCTTCATGTTTTGCTCTCATGGAAAGTGTACCATCTGTACATACACTCACTAAATTTACCAAATTCAGTCCAATTTCACGACATTTATCTTGAAAGTTGTTGAAGATATCTATTCCCTGTGTTCCATTCGCAAGGGTGCACAAAGCATTTAACTCTTCACAGCAAAGAAAATCTGTTATGACCTGAATGAAGTATAAAACCTGTGCTGAGTCAGTAGTATCAGTTGATTCATCTAAAGTGATTGAATAATATAGATTTTCCTTTTGAAATATCACCTGAAGTTCTGGTAAGTTGAAAGCTAATTCATGCTGCCAATCAGTTATGGTTCTCCTTGAAAGAGGCAGTTGTTTGTACTTTGAAACATTACTGAGGTCTAAGCATCCTACAACGTCAACAACACATTCTTTTACAATTTTTACGTCACTGAATGCCTTCCCTTTTTCCTGAGTATATAAGCTACTTTATAAATTGCTTCAGTGGTATTATTTCCAGGTCTTATTGCTGCTTGAAAGAATTGTCTTTGCTTTTTATTTTCATCTTTTAATTTCTGCAATACAACCTGTCATGCCTCTTGCTCTAATTTAAAATATTTGTGGTCCTTATGAGTGTTATAATGCTGATGAGCATTGAATTTCCTTAATGTTGACATTGCAGTATCACAAAGCAAGCAAAATCATCTTATCTTTAGCAGAAAGAAGATAATACTGCAATTCCCAATCTCATTAAAAAAATTTGTTTTCTTTGTTTAGCATTTTCTTGGTCTTCTTTGACATGATGAGCTGTTAAACAGAATTAAAAAATACTGTTGAGCTGAGCAACTATTCACAAATTCCACTTCAAACAGAAACACAATACACCACTGTCAAAAGCTGATAACAGAGTGATATACTAGACCCCCATAAACTGTTGCCAACCAGCCCGGTGCAATAGTGGTGCCAGTCAGGCAGGGAAAGTTAGAACTAAATCGTGAGCATAGCAGCCATCAATTTAGTCCTTACGGCTTATTAATGTTCTAATTGTGCATGTCAATCTCAGAGGATTATTTCCTTGAAATTTATTTTTTTCTTTGGTATTTTAAATATGTTCATTTTCAAAATAAAATAAAAATATAAAAGATAAACAAATATGTATTAATGAAAATAAAAGGGTTTGTTCTGTAAAATTTGGATTCAGTCAAAAGGCCACACACTTAAGGACCTGGAAGGACACATGTGGCCTTAAGGCAGTAGGTTCCCCACTCCTGGCCTTGGGACTTCAAAGTCGATGCACTCATTGTGCATCTAATAGTTTGTATCTTTTCATTGGGAAATGGGTTCTATTATTTTTTATTTTTAATTACTTTGTAAATTATAAATTTAATAATAGAACATTTAATAATGCTTTATTAGTTTTGTTAATTATAATTTCTTTAGGCATTATGCTATAATTATGAGTGGTGAAGGTGATGAAGTAGATCTTACCAGCCAGAATTATCAAAAACATTAAAAAAAAAATCAACAGATGACTCAGTGAAAAGATGTCTTTATCAAAATAGTCAACAAATGTTTGAATATGAATTCCAATGAATGCTACATAGCTAAATAGGTTTAAGGTTTAACTCATGTAATTTCCAATACTTTTTTTTTAAACATTATTTCTCATATTTCTGGTGGTTCAAATATAAACCACCTGGAATACACGTGTAACATTTTTCCACCAACTTGGTGTTTATCATCGTCTTCTCTTGCTGCTGACATTAAATTGCCTTATCATCATTGGAGGAATTTTATCTATGCCAATATTTATATAATTTCAAGTATTATCTTTATAAAGTAATACTATTAAAAATCATAGAATTTTTCTCTCTTTTCTAGTGTCTTGATTTACAAGTAAATGCTAAAATTAACATACATACACAAGAAAATATACAAAGCAATAAGAGGTAGATTAATTAATTTTCTCAAATTGAAAACACCCATATGTTCACAATCTAACTTGAGGCCTAGTATTTTCATTTTCAAAATAAAGTTGTATTGTAGATTTAAGTAATTCTTAAATTCTCTTCTATCTGTATTTCATGGTTCTGTGAAGTATGACAAATTTAGTTTTTCTTCATTTCTTTTTTAACTGACTTGTAAAATAAATGTTTTTATTGAAGTATAAAATTCAGGAAACTTTTTAAATCATCTGAGTACAGCTTGCTATATTATCCCAAAGTCAACATACTTTGTAAGCACCATTTAAGTAAGAAAAAACAAAACAAATAATAAATACTGCAAAATCCTTCTATTTCTCTTCCGAGTTACTATTCAGCATCCTTCTCAAATATGTGTATTATGCTGACTTCTTATGCCAAAAGTTAATTTTTCCTGTTTTTGAATACTTTATAAATAGAATTGCTGAATCATTGAATATTTTGTTCCTGGCTTGTCATGCCACCACTTGTTGTTTGAGATGCACAAGTATTGTCACAGTAACAGTATTTCATTCATTCTGTGCTGTATAAAATCTAGTATCAGATTATATGAATATACTATCATTCCATTGTTCATTCTTCTGTTGATGAATGTTTGAGTTATTCCTAGTGTTTAGCTATTATGAATAATGTTCCTAAAGATAATCCTGTACTTTTAGACTTTTAGTATAAATATGCTCTCATTTGTGTTAATTATACACCTAGGAGTGAAATTGCCGTCATAAATTGTTCATAGTTGATAGTGACAATATTCAAACATAACTGAAGTGATTTCCTCTCCTGCTTTCAGAGTACACAATCTCTAGTTGTTCTACAGACTTGCCAACCTTTCATATTGTTTTGAAAACTTAATACAGTCAGCATGTGTTTTATCCTTTTTATTACTGGATTTGTTTAGCTAATATTATGTGTAGGATTTCTTTCCATTTTCATTCAAGTGTAAGATTGATCTACAATTTTCTTTTCTTCTGTCTTTTTAAAGATTTTGTGATAAGATTTCACTGGCCTCATGAACAATTGGAAAGTGTTGCATTTTTCTATTCTCTGAAAGAGGGGAAAATTAAATATTTCAAAGAAGTAAATTCTAAAGCAATTTGGACCAAAAGCTTTCATTATGGAAGATTTTAATTAGGGATTTAATTTATTTGATGATACTGGACTATTAAGATTTTACATTTGTTTATTAGTTTTGGTAAATTATCCTTTTCTAGGAATTTATCCATTTCATCTAATTTTTAAAGTATATTGAAAAAATCATTTTAATATATTTTGTCTAATACTTGTAATATTGTCCCCTTTTTTATTTTCAGAGGTTGGTAAATGTGTTTTCTCACTCATTTCTTTAGTCTCTCCATTGAACTAAGTTTTCAATCATATAGATAGATCTGTTACTGAATGTTTGATACTTGTCCCCAAGGCCAAATCAGTGAGAACAAAGAACAAGGACGAGTGGTTTGAGAAAAAGGAAAGAGAAATTTACTAACTTACCAGCAAATGAGGAGGGCAGTGAACTAACATCTTAAATACTACAATCCTGTCTTTAAACAGAAAGGGCTTTTAAAAGAGGGGGTCTTGTGTGGTTGGGCTCAGGTGTACATGACCAGTGTCACATATCATGGCTTTGAGCTATTGTTGTTTAACTGCAGTTGGTGCTTTTGGTAAACCTTATCCCCCCAGTGACAATGATCTCCTGACCCTTGTCCAGACAATTCTGTTGAGCTATCTCCTGTGGTTTAAGATACTAGAAAATAAACAGCAAAGAACATTTTTCTGCCTCTTTGATTACTGGCCTCTGGTAGGAATGCAGACTTCAGTTCCCAAAAAGGTTGGGTTTTTTTTTTTTTTTTTTTTTTTAAAGACAACTTGTAAAACATTTCATTGCCCTTTTTCAGACCTTTATCTCTGTTACAGATCCTCTCTCTGGTATATTTATTTTCCATTTCATTAGTGTTTGATTTTATTATTTCAACTACTTTCTGTTTAATAGTAGTTTTCTTGAGATGAATATTTACATTATTGACTTTCAACACTTTTTGCTTTTTTAATGCATAATGACCTTATATTTTTATATATTAAATGCATATAATGGTTTAAATCTCTCTCTAATCATTAGCTGCATGGCACGTTTTAATATAGTATATTTTCATTGTTATTCATTAAAATATTTTCTAAATTTTCTTATGATTTCTTCCTTCTCCACAGTTATTTAGAAATATGTTGTTTCATTTTCAAATATTTTGAAACTTACAGGTATTTGTTATTGTGTTCAAATTTATTTCTACTATGATGAGGCAACATGCTTTTCCAATGTACACTATGTTTCAAGTTCTTTGAAATTTAAGATTTACTAAATGGTATAGCATAGGATTCATTTTGGTATCTCTTTCATGTATACTTGAAATTAATTTATATTCTGTAATAGCTGGATGCAGGAAATACATGTTTTCTAATATACTTACTCTTCTACATTTTAATTTTGTCCGCTGGTCTTATCAGTTCCTGAGAGAATTGTGTTAAATTATCTCACTAATAATTCATACATCTCTATTCCTCCTTATATATCTGTCCTCGTGGATTTTAAACTTAGAGACTATATAATAATATACATGCAAATTTGGAATTGTTCTATATTCCTGGCAGAATAACAACTTTATCATTATTATAATATATATTTTTTTAAAAAATCTCTGGTCATGTATGTCTCTTAATGTTTACATTGCCTGGCATTTTGATTAGTGCTTCAATGGTTTGTTTTTTTCATCCTTTTGCTTTTTATCCTTCTTTATCCCTATATTTAAGGTATGTTTTTAATGAACAGCATATAATGTCCTTCACTCCAATATAACAATATTTGCCTTTAATTGCAATATTTAATCTGTTCATATTTAATATAATGACTGCAATTTTTGTTCTAAATCTGCTTTCTTGCACTTCGTTCTATATTTCTTTGCCTTTTCTGCTTCTTTTTAACTTCATTAAAAATATATTCAATTAATAATTTTCTATTAGCTTGTTACTCATTTTTCAATTATTTTATTGGTCCAATAGGATTGCAACATGAATCTCAATTTATTTGTGTTTAATATGCCACTTTCATGCCAATGCAATGACCTTAGAATATTTAATTTTAAGTATACCCCTTTAGCCTTCTGTGTCAAGGTACTGTTTTTTGTCATCATCATTCATTTAAACTTATCCATATTTATATATTTTCCTTTTTAGTTGTTTTTAGAGGTCAGCCTAATCTGTCAGAGCCAGAAATAGTCATAATGATTTTCATTCAGCTGAAACAAGATTGCAACTTATCTTTTTGTCACCATGACACTACACAAAACATTTGTTATCCTTGAACAAAATTCCAGTATACTATCTTTCTTCAGAGATGACTTTTTGCATTGATATTCTATCTTTCTTGATAATTACAGACCCTGTAATAACATTACAGGATCCAGGGCCTTTTAAACTTGGGCCATGCCACAAGCATGCTTTATATATCCTAGGTGGAATGTGTGGGCTACTTGTTTTTCCTCGGGCAGACTATAAAACACATTTAAAAGAATATTTCTATTTACAAATAGAATGTGGATTCCTTTTGGATATTATCAATCTTTTTTCAAATAATTTTATTTTTGCTTTTGAAAAGATCTAAATAGCTTTCAAAATGGAAAGATTGATCAAATATCAGATTCCTTCCATAGACCTCTTTTTTTTCTGTTCTTACTGCTATCCTAGATAATCCATGTTGTCCCAACAAACTCGATAGGGCCAGCGTGTTTGAAATGTGCATTTATTCCCCATGCCTTTGTTTTGCAGTTGACCCTTGAACACTGTAAGGGTTAGGGGTGCTGACCCCCCCAATAAAAACTACATATAGCTTTTGATTTCCCCAAAACTTAGCTATTAATAACCTACTATTGACCAGAAGCCTTACTGATAACATAAAAAAATTGATTAATACATATTTTGTATATTATATGTATTATATAATGTATTCTTAAAGTAAGTTGGAGAAAAACATTTTATTAAGAAAATCATAAGGGAGAGAAACTATATTTACATTCATTAAATGAAAATGGATCGTCATAAAGGTATTCATCCTTGCCTTCCTGCTGAGGAGGAGGGGCAGGAGGAAGAGAAAGAGGAAGGGTTAGTCTTGCTGTCTCAGGGAGGGCAGAGGCAGAAGAAAATTCTCATGTAATGGATCTGCATAGTTCAAACCCATGCTGCTGTTCAAGGGTCAACTGTAATATTCTTCCTGGAATATATTCCATTTCTAAAGTCATTCATTAAAATCCTATACATCAGATAAGAATAAGCTTAAATGACACAACCCCTATGATAGCTGTTATGATCATTTAAACCCACTCTGAAAGAAAATCACTTATAATTCTATGTAATACACGTAGACTGCCTTAGCATAATGTTTCACTTTACAGTTATTTTGTATCTATTTCACACATTATGGTAATCTCCTTGAAGACAGAAACCTGATCCTAAATAGTTTGCATTTCCCACCACTTGAGAGTTTGGCATATAGTAGCTATTCATTTGTAATAAAGTAAAATTATAAGAGTTAGAAAGGTATTTAAAATTAGGTGCTGCAAATAGTATGATTATATTGATTACTTTTATTTTGTATAGCTAACACAGTTCTACAGATTTCAGGAATCTTTTGTAAAGATTAAAGAAAATAATTCTACAACATAATACAAATAAAATGACTTTAAGGATAGAAATACAAACAACATAAATATTGTACACATTAACTTTTGCATTCCAGCAGTTTCATGAAAATATTATAAGATTAACTATCACTATAATTTGTTCGCAATTTGAAAAGCCGTCTTTCTTTTTCTGGTTGGTTTGTTTTTTGCTATTATTTCTCAATTTTTCCCACTCACATCAATCAGTTGAAAAGGTGATAACTAAAAGCTTCACTGGAAATGCCTAAGCCTTAACAATATTCTACTGGAAGAACTTATCTCAGGCTGTAAAATCTGTGTGACATTTTGCAAGAATAATAATTTAAAGCTTCAAACTGTTATCTCAGAACATTTACAATATGCATCAGAGGGTAGAAATAAGCAAGTGTCTACAACATTTTGGCTTGACAATCATTTATTTTTCAATGACAACCCATTTTATTTTTAATAGTACTTATTTTTGTAAACAGAACAATCCTATCAAGGACATACACTAAGTACAGAAAAACTGGCCCTACAAAGCTAGCAAATAGCATGCATGTCATGCAAGCAAGTCATTTTTCTACTAACGTGATAATGGGTGATGGAGTCTTGCTAAATATCACAAATCTTATTTGATTTTTTTTTATTACAAGTTTTCCCACCTGTCAATACTCAGTCAGCATGGTATTTGCTTAAACATTTTGTGTTTTTTTCTGTAACTTGTAATGGAACCAGTTATAAAAATTCAGCAGTCAGAATTGTGCTGACAATTTTCCCACTGAAACATGCTGCAGAAGGAAACCAGCTTGCTCTGCCCCAGGTGCGTTAGCTCTGTCATGCGAGCATAACATAATATATGATTGTCAGTTAAGGGAGCAAATAGAGTTCAGAGATACCCAGGGGGAAGAAAATGTTGATCATGCAAGTTACACTATTTTTATAGTTACATTTTTAGCTATAGCTATTCTTAACTGAAGGGGAGACGAACAGATTGGGGAGTCATTGGAATACCGCAATGTAGACCGATCCATGGCATAAATAATATAGTGGTTCATTAAAAACTGAGACCCTGTGCTGTAAGTAGCTTTAGCTAGGCTCAAGAAAATATTTGTTCCTCTAGGTAATTTGGAAATCTTTAAAAATTTCCTTTATTGGTTAATTAATCTCATTTATGTTTATTATTATGATCAATATATTTGATCTCAGTTTACACACAGACACACACCCTTTCATTATATCATCTCTCTTTCTCTTTTGGTATTAAATAAGTGTGTATTGTTTAATATGCAATGTAATACCCATAATCTCCTTTTAAAATGTTGTCTGTTTGTTTTTATGAAGA
Source organism: Avahi laniger (assembly GCA_963575035.1). NCBI lineage: Eukaryota > Metazoa > Chordata > Mammalia > Primates > Indriidae > Avahi > Avahi laniger. The sequence continues at coordinate 28,352 of CAUYSK010053045.1, forward strand.
ATAATATTGAAATAAACTGTAATTTCTTCTTTCCTTTCCCCTTCTTTTTTAGAGTTAAGTTTATAGTAATATCATTTAATTTCAATTAACATTTATAAGGCATTTATTTAAAGCATATACTTTAATGAATTTTGAAAATTCTATACCTATTGAAGCCATGATCACAAGACATTTCAATTACCCCAAATAGAGCCCTTGTGTCCTCTTGCAGTTCATCCTTCTCTATGCCCCAGGCAACAACTGATCGGCTGATTTACTTTATGTCACCATAGATTCTCAATGTCATATAAAGTAGACAATAAAGTATTTACTTTTTTACCTGTCTTCTTTTTACTTAGTGTAAAGAATTTGAGGTTCCTCCATATGCTTGTATGTATCAGTTATTCTTGGCTTTTATTGCTGAGTATCGTTCCATTGTATTTTGGTTTTGTTTATCCAATCACCTGCTAATGAACTTTTGGGTTGTTTCTAATTTTTGATTATTCTGAATCAAACTGCTATGAACTTTCATGTATAAGTTTCTGTGTAGACATCTATTTTTCCCCTTCAGTAACATATAGGTTGGGTCACATGCTAAGTATATGCTTAGATGTTTATCGAAATACCAAATAGTTTTCCAGCAAGGTATGAGTGTTCCAGTTTCTCCATATCTTGACCAAAATTTAATATTGTATATGTGTTTGTGTGTTTACTTTTAGATATTCTAATGAGTGTGCAGTGCCATCTCATTTTAGTTTTAATGTGCATTTCCCCAATGACTAATGATGCTGTGCATCTTTTCATGTGCTTATCTGTTATATGTGTATTTCCTTTTGTGAAAATCTATTCAAATCTTTTGCTTATTTTTGTTGGGTTGTTTGTCATCTTCTTAGTAAGAGTTCTTTATATATTCTAGATGAAAATCCATTATCAGACATGAACTGTGAATATTTCTTCCTAGTTGGGCTTGCATTTTTATCTTCTTAAGTATTTCAAAGACAAACTGTTTTAAAAATTGATAAAATAAAAATTGTGTATTTTTTTCTGTTATAGTTTGTGACTTAGATTTCCTATCTAAGAAATCTTTCCCAAGCCAAGTTCCCTATCAGCCTGCTGTTATTTACCTTTCAAAGCCCTTTGGTTGTTGCTTTTTGAATTTTGTCTGGAATTTTTAGTGATAATTTTCATAGAGGTAGGCTAAGTGACCTTTCTCCATCTTGGATGCTTATATTCTGATAGTATTTTTGAGACACCAGGAACAAGAAAAGAGAAAGAAATTTCTCTGAGAAATTTCTTCTGAGAAAGAAATCTACTTAGGTAAAGGAAATCTCTACTGTCACTTAATTGACATCATCTTGTTGGAAAGAATAGAATTTAAAGATGTTCTGGAAGTATCTGAAAATAATTTGAGTATATAGGAAGCAGCACATAATAAAGGTACAGATTTGGACTTATTTTAAAAAAGATTTTTTCCTGTTGCCTGAATTATTGCCTGGTAATATATGACATCTAAAAAAAGCTTACATACTTCTGTGGTCACAATAGTAATATAAAATTCTATAGTCCAGTCTAGTTTATATGTTATATTTCTTAAAGTATTCTTTCTCTAATATTTTCCAGTAATGAAATCATAACTTCTTATGCCAAATATTAGCAGGGGCTGAGAGGAAGATGGGTAATGTGTCTCCCATTTAGGATAGCATTCCAGCACCAGGGATCACCGCATGGTCTAAACCAGTTTGTTAAGGAAGGCAATGCCAGGACTCACCTCTTCCAATAGGACATTGGTGCCATTTGGATTCAAACTCAAGAGTGTTTATGAGTCTTCCTCATTCCAGGGCTTCTCAGAGACTCTTACTTCTAAAACAGAAGAGTATCATGTTGGTGAATTCCAGTCCTAAAAGAGTCCATTCCATTTTCCAAGAGCATCAGTCCATAAAGACTGTATCTCTCGATCATCATTTTTGATGTGACAGGTATGGATTTTGTAAGAATGTATTTCTAAGAATGCAAACATTTGTAACTTGCCCAATTTTACTCTGTGTGTGTGTGTGAGGAGAGAGAGAGAGAGAGAGAGAAGGGCACACAGTGGAAGGACCATAAAGATAATCATGCTAGCTGGAGCAGTTTTCCAGTGCCTGACTCTGCCCATTGCACAAAATGTTCACACATTTCTAGAAAGCAAATTGTTGATCTCAGCCCGAACTAGTTTTGATTGAAATGAAGCAGGGGCAAACGTATTAAATATTTCCAAATATGTTTCAAATGTCAAGATGAAAAATAAGCCCTTTAAAATTTTATTTATTATTTGGAGGTTTAGGAGGTATACCACAGGTACTATTTTTGTTTTAAATCATTTTTAAATGGGAATCCTATATGTGATAGTAACATAATTTCCAAATGATGACATTTGATGAAGTTCCTACTGAAAGTTTTAGGGACTAGGAAAATTCATAAAAATATAGATCTCTTATAATACCTTTCTTGATTATTAAAAATAATGAAACTTCTCTCTGTTGATCATGCATCTCATGAATAATACCTCTTTTCTTCCTTGGTGAAGATCAATGTAATAACCCAGCCTGGCAGTCATGCATTGCAGAGTCTCTGTTTTTGATTTTTATCTTCATAAGTGAAAAAAGACAGGTTGTTTCTTATGTGGCAGAGCTCCACAAATGCCAAAATGTATTTGAGTTTATATAGGTATACATATATATACACACACACACACACGCATATACAATATATATATTCCTATTCAGATATGATCAATATATCAAATATTATTCCAATTAAATCAATATTTCATATACCTATGTTGGCAAGAAATTCTAAACCAGTGATATTTAAAGAGATTCCAAGACACATTAACACTTTTCTGCTAAGTTTTCACTTTTAAAGTGGCCAAGTTTTTAATGCCTCATATTATCTGTTTTGCAGTGCTGTAGGGAATGTATCTCACAAAAACACATGCTTTTTATATACTGCATCATTGTCTGCCATGCGTTCTCTTTAGCCCATGTGGTGAGGGAAAGAACATTATCTGGAATGATCCTGAAATGATCTGTTTTCTGCCCTTCCTCTTCTAAAGTCCCGCAGAGCAGACAGACTCCAAATCAGAGGGCTACACTGGTGACTTATACACAAAATCAATTTAAAAACAATTCTAATATGCACAAACTTGTCTAGAGAATAGAAAAAGAAAGCAAGATTGCAAAAACTAAAAAGAGTGATATGAGAATGATACCTTCCCAATCAGTCTCATGTGTAAATATAGAGACAAAAAATCCTCAACAAAATAACCAATATAATCTAGCAACATATTAATCAGATCACAATTAATTTGGTTTTATTATAGGAAAGTAAAATTTGTATGTTTGACATTAGAAAATCAATTATTATGATTCACTACATTAAGAGATGAAAGGAGAAACAGAATGATATTACTAAATAAGGACAAGAATTTGACTAAATTCAACATCATTCATTAAAAATAACAACTCTTGGAAACTACTATTAAATAGGAATATTAATAAGGGTGATAAAATACTCTCTCTTTGTTTTTGGGAAAAAAAATCACACTGTTTGCTTCAAGATGCAATTTTTGACTATGGGAGCTGGCTTCTCATAATTAATGGGACCTGGGGGTGGGGAGCAGATTGCAGATGTGCAGCATTGAAATAGCTGAATTTTCAGCCTTCTCTCACCACTCCTGCTTTCAAAGAGGAGCAGGAGCAGTTGACTAAAAGCTTAAAACAGGGTTTCTCAACCATCAGTGTACGTTGGAATCACCTGTTGGAGTTGTCGAACATTGCTACAGCCCATTCTCTGAATGTCTGATTTAGTAGGTCTGGGGTGAAGCCTGAGGATTTTCATTTCTAGCAAGTTCCCAGGTGAAGTTGATGCTGCTGTTGGGGTACCTAACTTTTAGATCCACTGGCCTAGAGCAACACATGTGATGTTTGGTGCAGAGAGACAAGGCAATGGCCATGGTAACCACTTTTATGTGCCCCCACACAAAAGCCACTAGAAAGACTAGAATACAAAATAAAATAGGGCTTTAAAATTCTAGTCTTTGTGACACTTTTGATTCACTCCTGTTTTCTTTAGTAGAGATTCCTAGAAAACAGAGCTTGAGATAAAAGCTGCTTTGCTAATATTTTGTTGGGGAATAGAATCCTAGGGATGGAATAGAAGAGTGATCCAGGGCAAGAAAAAGAGAAAACACAAGGGGATGTGTTATTAAGCCTGATATCCAGGACAACTGATTGCTTCATCACATCAGGCTGTTTTCAGTCTACATCTCAGTGCTATCCGTAAGGGGAAGAATAGAGAAAAATGTTTCTGCCAACTTCTGTATCCCACTGTAAGTGAACTCCCTCACATGCATTGCTTTTACATGCATAAGTAGCAAGTATGTCCTATAGTTACTCAGTAAATTGTGTCCTCAGAGAAGCCCTGGGGTAATGGGGGAGAAGCACATGGCAGAGCCTTTAGGAGGGACCCTAGACTTATGCCCACCTGAAGTCAACTGGAACCACACAGCAGCTGGGGTAAAACAAGGCCACAGTGTCAGGTGAGAACAAGACAATTTGAAGTTAGCATAAGAAGTATGTATCTTGCATGATGCTTTGCACCACTTAGACCTGCATAATAGTTGACTTTCCATTATAGCTGGCGCACACCATACAATATGTATGATTGATGAATAGCCACTTAAGGTGTTGATTTATTAGCATAATTTAAAAAATCTGTTTCTTTTAATAGTGGCCTCCATCCTGTCAAAACAAGATGCCCACACTTTTCATCCAAGAGAGGAGATACACATGTTCCCTTTAAGATGGCCAGGTGTAGTCTTCAAAGAGATTTAATACAGATGATTTAGTGAAACAAGATACAGTCCCTGCTGCTACAGCTGGTCCTGAATACACAGATGACATTTTTTATTTCATCTCCTATTTGTAGATTTCCCTCTCTCTCAGTGTGTTGGCTGGCTTGGAGTAGGACATCCATCTACCCTAGTGGGTTACACTGAATCCCCTGGGTTACTGCTACTTTTGAGTAATAGCAAACTTAGAGCATGATAGTAATCGGCACCAACTTATGTGAAAACCAATCCTGGAGTTCATTCCTTCTGTCAGTTAGGCATAAGGAAACACTCGTTAGCTATAGCTATGGTCTTTGGTAGAGGCTTCAGAGCGATGAAGGTAGGGTGATATGGAATTCCGGGAAGCCTGTTCATTTAATTTACTTATGCCTTCTGGACTTGCTTAAACATGTTCCTGGAAGGATGGAATGGATTGTTACCTGACCTTGGATGTGGAAGTTCTAGTATTACCTAGCTCATGATGGGTACCTTTGATAATGTTATTACTTGGTAACCTATGGACAGGCGCTCTGTCTCTAGTAAATTCACTAGCACACCTGAAGGTATTTTTCAAACAAAGTAATTTTTTGCTATAGATGGCATGGATTTGCTCCAGGGCATTATAAGCCTAAACTGTGTTCCGCTACTGGGATTTGCTAGAAATTTAACATAGCCGCCTTATTCTCCATGGCATTACTGACTCTTACGTCTTAAATCCTGGGAAGCTTGATCCATAGTCTTCTCTTACTCTAGGCCCCGCTTGAAATTGGCAGCCTTCTGAGTCATGTGAGTCCTTTTGCCATAGCTCTGAAAACCAGTAGGAGTTTTCTTCCACCTGCTAAATATATCCACCCCAGTTATATATTTTGGAACATGGAAATGGTAAGGAGTTCCTGTAAAGGTATTGAATATTCCATAAGATAAAATTTTATTTATCACCCAAATTTAATAAACTCCTTGTCTCTTTATAACAGCAATCCCCAACCTTTTGGTACCGGGGACTGGTTTCATAGAAGACAATTTTTCCACAGATGGGGGTGAGGGTCTGGGGAGTGGGATCCAAGCTCAGGTGGTGATGTAGGTGATGGGGAGCAGCTGCAAATATAGAGGAAGCTTTGCTGGCTTGCCCACTGCTTTCCTCCTGCTGTGTGGCCCCCCAGTTCCTAAGTTTCACGAAAGACAATTTTTCCATGGACACAGGGGCCAGGGGGCGGGGGGCAGACACAGAATTCTGTGGCCTGTTCCATAACAGGCTGTGGACCAAAACCAGTCTGGCCTGGGGGTTGGGGACCATGGCTTTTGTAGGGATACGGTGACATTCCAGGTCTGCTAGTATCAGTGCAGTGTCAACTCAGTCCCTCTATCATTCTTCAAAAAGCCTGCATATAACATTTCCTCAAGCACCTAGTTATGCAGCTCATTTTAGAAAGAATCAGTATCAGCTTTTCTTGCCTTCTTTGCAGCACAATTCACAATTGCAAAGATGTGGAAACAACTCAAGTGTCCATCAATACATGAGTGGATTAATAAAATGTGGTATATGTATATACCATGGAGTACTATTCAGCTTTAAGAAACAATGGTGATATAGCACCTCTTGTATACTCCTGGATAGAGCTGGAATGCATTCTACTAAGTGAGGTATCCCAAGAATGGAAAGACAAGCACCATGTACTCACCATCAAAT
>CAUYSK010053047.1:0-19326 GCA_963575035.1 Avahi laniger
AGTGCAATGTGCACCACCCAAATGATGGACATATTTGAAACTCGGACTTAGGGAGGGAGGTGGGGGCAAGGGCAACATATGTAACAGAAACATCTGTACCCCCATAATATGCTGAAATAAATTAAAAAAATTAAAAAAAAAGTTAAAGCACAAGGACATTTATATCATATTTTTAATCTTTTTATTAGTATATTAAATATCTTTATCACCAGAGTATAAATTTTTGAGAAAGTTGAAAAAGTACTTCTAATATAAATGCATATTTACTCTTTGATTTTTGGTATAGCTTACTTGACATTAGTAACATATATTAGTTCTAGGAAAGACTCTGATTGGTTATTCATTTTTCATTCTGCAAATAATCATTTCTAAATTAAGGTCTGAGAGAATATTTTTTCCATAAATACCCTAAGTGAGGATACCAGAACTCAAAAGTAAACTCAAGATTCTGATTCCCCAGTCAGAGAGACTAGATTTGTTAGAAAAATATAGCCATCTGCATCAATTTAGATGGTTTTACCAAATTGATTCATGAAGTGTCTAATATTTCCATGTAATTAGCAGTGGCATTTTCAAACTCTATAACCAAGAGGAAAATTAAACCTTCTCTGAAGAATTGCACACTCTAGGGTTGATACTTTAGAAAATTATATTGTTCTTAGGGAGTACTCACCAAAGAATTATATCAGACTTTAAACAGATGCTGTAAGATCCCTGTCTTATTACTGGTGCACCTGAGTGGTGATATCAGAAATCTCCATCTCCTCCCTCGCATCTGATGTTAAAGCAGATTTCCCATTTCTCAGCTCTGACAGTTTAGTGGTAAATCTTTTGTGGCTATTCCAAAAAAGTTCTTCTTTCTCTTCTCTTTTCTCCTCTACTATAAAATTGAAGTCTAGTCATTAAGTTCAATGTATGTCTTTTTGTTGGGACTCTGAAGAGTCTTTTCCTCTAAGGGAAGGTGGAGGGCTTATTTTGGATGATAATACCTGTTTATGTCTCAATTAAAATTGTATTTCATAGTAAAAGAGCATATACTACATATGCGCATGCACTTAAATAAAAAATGCAGTATCTATATACTATTAATAGAATTTTATCTATGTCATTATAATCCATGAGTTTCATGTTTTATATAATTGCATTACTTATGGAAATCAATCTTGGAGATGAATTTATTATAAAAATACATATGTCTATTAATATGCCATACTCACCCTTTTTTTTACCTTTGCAGTTTGTATTTCTTATCTTTTCTCTTTTGTGCTGTTAGTGGTACTGAATGCAGATGAACCACACAGCTATTTTATGTCATGGAGGATAGACATGCTTAGTTAATTAATCTGCAGAACGTTTATCTCCATGGCCTATTGCATAGGAATTAAAAATTAATTTCTAAACCTGTCTATGCCTCTTAATAATGTTACTTATTCATAAATTTCTTGGAAATTATAATAAATGGTAGTTTTAGTTTATTCAATTAGAAAATATTTGATACATTCTGTGGAACAGTTTCATAAGAAGAATGTTAGGTAAATTGAGCATATCCTAAAAGTTGTTTGAAGATTTTGTTTAGTACTATACATCATCCATGTTAAAAAGAAAAAAAAAAAATCCCCTCCCACAGATGTCAAGCAGTACATGTCACTTGGTCATGTTAATGTCGACAAATAAGTTTTGTTACTATATTCCTAATATTTTATTGTTCCTGTTACTAATAATGGATTATAAATTTTTGATATTTTAACATTATTAAAATACATGCTATTAAAATTATGTTTAGATAATTATACAAAATTTCTAAAATATTATATATGGAACAGTTACCCATACTTAGAGGAATTATAAGATTATTTATGATCACAATTTACTTTTTCAAGGCTTGTCTAACTCATTGCTTTAAAGATACAATTTGCCAGATCTTAATACACATAAAAGTTTTACCATTGTTTTTGTTTGCCTAAATAATTCAACAGAATTCTAGTTATATATTGAAGAAAGTAAATTCAAGACACAGGTAAAAAATCAAAACTGATATTATCACTTTTCAATCTTAGTTATCTTGAAGACATAACTTTCTATACACTAAGGTAAGGGAGTCTTGTGTATTATTGCATGTATTTACAAGTATATTTTCACATTCTACCAAATGGATTAGTTGAGAGGAGTTGAGCATTAATTTATTTAAGCAGATTATTTGCTAATGTCTTTAAGAAAACAAATTGCCAGTGACTGTCACTAGCTTATGATATTTCACAAACATACCCACATGCACACAAATATGCTCTGATATAAAAAGTAAATATAATAAAAATATATGACTGGAAGATTTGCTAAAGATATATGGAGAATGTGAGCATATATGGAAACTAGCAACTTTAGAGTACATATAGATTTTACAGTGCATAGCTAATCATATACTAGCCAGAAGAAAATAACATTTATAGAAATAAGCAGAATCCGTACGAAACAAGTAGTTCATTTTCAGGTTAACCAGACAATCAAAAAGGTCAAATCTGTCAAAATACATGTAGATGACATTTTAAGGTATTGGGTTCTCAGATATTTTCATTGAAATACACTGTACAAAAAAAGAATTAATAATAGCCTTAAGTCTTATTCAGATTTATGTCTTGGTCAGCTCAATATTTTTTTGAAATTTGCAGTTTTGTACAGTTTTTTTTAAATAAAATATACATTGCGTTTTGAAAAAAAAAATCTTCTATTTCTTCTCTACTATGTTACTATTCTCAATATTTCACTTCTGACTCCACATGTGTGAGGCTTTTTTTTTTTTTCTCTGTGTCAGTAGATTCCCATAGATTCTCTAACAAGAGCTCGGTGTCTTACAGATTAACTCAATTCTGACACTAAATCCCTGGAGTTAGCACAGATTCCGCAGGGTAAGTAAGGGCTCAGTCCCACAAGACTGTTTCTAACTTCCTCATTTCAGACACCAATCAGAAGTGGTGGGTCTCCATGTTACCCACAATTTTTGTCTGACTTGACTACCAATTAGGGGTTCCCACAACCACCTCCTCGGATTTGTTCATTTGCTAGAATAACTCACAGGACTCAAGAGAACAGTTTACTTTCTAGATTACCGGTTTGTTATAAAAGGACCTAACTCAGGAACAGCAAGATGAAAGACACGCATAGGGCAAGGTATGGGGAAGAGGCATGCAGTTTCCATGCCCTCTCCTGGCAGGCCATCCTCCCAACACCTCCATATGTTTGACAACCTGGAAGCTTTCCAAACCTGATCAGTTTGGGTTTTTATGGAGGTTTCATTTCATAAGCATGATTTATTAAACCATTGGCCATTGATGATTAAGTTAATATTCAACTCCCTTCCCCCACCTCACACCAGAGGTTAGGGAAATGGCACTGCAAGTTCCAACCCTCTGATCACATGATAGGTTCCCCTGACAATCAGACTCCCTTCTTTAGGGTCTGTCCAAAAGTCACCCCATTAACAAAACTCTGGTGTGAATGAAAGGGACTTGCTATAAATATTATAATGAATACTGTCTTTCCCCCTTCTCAACAGAAGGAAGAAACAAACAAATGAATAAATAAATAAATAAATAAATAAATACTCCTTTCACCTTTTGGAGCTCTCTGCTAAAAACTAAAGACAAGAAAGAAGATCAAATACATATTTCTTATTATTTCACAATTTACACATATGCCTTCATATTTCTCTGATTATTGAATTTTTAACCCTATAAAAATATGCAACTGTTACGTACCCATAATTGAAAATAAAAAAAAAAATTAGAAAAATGCAATTGGCATTGAGAAATAAAGTTTATATTTTTTATGATTTTTATGAACTTTATAATGATAATGTTTCTCTATACATTCTCTCTATACAAACCACTGCAAATCCAGCTGTGTTCCCTCGCTCCATTCAAATTACAGTAGAAAAAAAGTATTTAATGGGAAATTTATTTCCAAAGTGAATACTTATTTCTTAAGTTCCACAGGTGGATATAGAATACAGACAAAGAACATCCATCATATATACAATAGGATTTCTCAAAAAAAAAGAAAGAAACAAAAATAAAAAGCCATAAAATTTTTTTGGTACAAAAAAGCAAGACTGGAAACTACATGCAAAATATTTACCATGTACCTAGGACTATTGACAATAAAATCTTAGACATATACTAGTAAAAAATTAGACAAAAAAAATGTCTTTGTACATGCAGGCAAAAATACTGGGTCACTTATAAGTGGACAAAAAAATGACTTTTTCAAATGATAAGCAAGTAACTTATACAACATACTTTAAGACAATATACTGTGAACCAGGATTTTTTTTATTGAGCCATACTAACCTTTATATATAAAAGCCTCAGGTCCCATTTAAGAATTAAGAAAATATTGTTTTTATGAGTCCTTTTTGTGTAATTTTCTGCAGAGATCATATGAGTCATCCTAATGGCATACTGCTAAGTGGGGAAAGTATGTATAGAATTCTGTCATTTACATAAGAGAAGGGAAGCATAAATATAAATAAGTAAATGAACATTTTGAGCTTGAAGCACCTTGTCATAATAGAAGTTAATAAATCTATTTACTTCAGAATTAAGTTCATAGGTCTCAGGAGCTAACTTGAAGTAGCTCCCTCTGTTTAAAGACAGAACAATTTGCACACCAATAAGGAAAACAATTCCATTGAACAACAAATATTTTTAACTCTATGATAGAAGCATACAATGCCACCTATGAAAAATATTTAGTAAAAAGTTGAATCCTATTTTTATCAAGTCTTTAGATATATTAATAATTAAAAATTTATAGGAAGTACAAGAGAAGGAGAAATATGTTAAACAAATGTTTGTATAATAAGGAAAACCTGGACTGCAACAACATTATAGGGAAAAAAAAATGTCTGGCTATCTTCTACAAGAAAAAAAAGATGTGAGAAAATAAAAGAGATTGAGGGCCAACATAGAAATTAAAACAAGCCTGGAAAAGCACCACTGCCTCCTTACTTACCTGCCGGAAAAAATTATGCTTTTCACAACAAATCCTATACCAGCTTTTTGTTTTGTTTATTTTACAGAATGCTGCAATAGAGGACTCTTCAAGCTCGTTTGATGTTATAAGTGTGCCCATCACTCACATAGTGTACATTGTACTGTTACGTGTAAACTTACTCATTCCCTTCCCCCGCTTCCCAACAGCTTGGTTTCCACTGAGTTTTACTTCCATCTGTGCACTTGAGTGCTGATCAGTTAGTTCCAATTTAATAATGAATACATGAGGTGTTTGTTTTTCAGTCTTGTGGTATTTCACTTAGCAGGATGATCTCCAGTTCCATCCAAATTGTTGCAAAAGGTATAAATACATTTTTTATGGCTGAGTAGTACTCCAAGGTGTACATATACCACATTTTATTAATCCACTCATGAATTGATGGGCACTTGGGTTGATTCTGCATCTTTGTGATTATGAATTGTGCTGCAGTACATTTTCTAGTGCAAGTGTCTTTTTGATAAAATGACAGTTTTTCATTTGGACAAATACCCAGTAGTGGGATGCTGGATAAAATGGTAGGCCTACTTTTAGTTCTTTGAGGAATCTTCATACTATTTTGCATAGAGGTTGTACTAGTTTGCAGTCCCACCAAGTGTCTAAGTGTTCCTTTCTCTCCGCCTCCACGCCAGCATCTACTATTTTGGGACTTTTTGATAAAAGCCATTCTCACCAGGGTTAGGTGATATCTCTTTGTGGTTTTGACTTGCATTTCTCTGATGATTAGTGACATTGAATATTTTTTCATATGTTTATTGGCCATTAATCTATCTTCTTTTGAACAGCTTCTATTCCTATCTTTTGCTCACTTTTTGATGATGGTGTCTGATTTTTTCTTGCTGATTTGCTTGAGTTCTTTATAGATTCTGGTTATTAGCCTTTTATTGGATGTATAGCATGCACATATTTTCTCCCATTCAATAAGTTGTCCCTTTTCTCTGTTGATTGTTTCCTTGGCTGTGCAGAAAGCTTTTTAATTTAGTCAAGTTACATTTATTTATTTTTGTTGTTGCTGTGATTGTCCTTGGGATTTTCATAAATTCTTTTCCTAGGCCAATATCCAGAAGAGTTTTTCCAACATTTTCTTCTAGAATTCTCATGGTTTCATGTCTTAGATTTAAGTCTATTATCCATTTTAAATTAATTTTTTTGAGTGGTGAGAGGTGCCGATCCTGTTTCAGTCTTCTACATGTGGCTATCCAATTTTCCCAATCATTTATTGAATAAGGATTCTTTCTTCCAGTGTATATTGCTGTCTACTTTGTCAAAGATCAGATGATATTGTTAAACAGTTTTATATCTGGATTCTCTGTTCTGCTCCATTGGTCTATATCTCTATTTTTGTGCCAGTACCATGCTGCTTTTTTTACTATAGCCTTATAGTATAGCTTAAAGTCTGGCAAAGTGATGCCTCCAGATTTGTTCCTTTTGCTTAAGGTTGCTTTGGCTATGCTGGCTCTTTTCTGGTTCCAAATGAAACGTAGATTTGATTCTCAGCTTGACTATTTTTGGTATATAGGAATGCTACCGATTTGTGTACATAGATTTTGCAGCCTGAGACTTTGCTGAATTTATTTATTAATTCCAAAATTCTCTTGGTGAATTCTTTGGGTTTTCTAGATATAAGATCATATCATTAGCAAAGAGCAATAGTTTGACCTCCTTTTTCTCCATTTGGATACTCTTAATTTCCTTCTCTTATCTGATTGCTCTGGCTAAGACTTCCAGCACTACGTTGAATAGAAGTGGTAACAGTAGATGTCCTTGTCTTGTTCCAGTTCTGAGTGGGAATGCTTTACACTGTTGTCCATTCAATATGATGTTGTCTGTGGGTTTGTCCTATTTGGTTTTTATAATTTTGTGGTATGTTCCATCTATGCCTATTTTGTTAAGAGTTTTAATCATAAAACGGTGCTCAATTTTGTTCAATTTTGTTTGCATTTTTGAGATGATCATGTGATCTTTGTTTTTGCTTCTTTATGTAGTGTGAATCACATTTATGGATTTATGTATGTTGAACCATCCTTGCATCCCTGGGATGAAGCCCACTTGATGTGGTGGATTTTTTTTTTGATGGACTGTTGAATTAGGTTTGCTAGAATTTTATTGAGGATTTTTGCATCTATATTCCTAAAGTATATTGTTCTATAGTTTTTCTTTTTTTGTTGTGTCATTTTCTAGCTTAGGTATCAAGGTGATATTGGCTTCATAGAAGAAGTTGGGGAGGATTCCTTCCTTCTTAATGTTACAAAATAATTTCTGCAATTTGGGCACCAATTCTTCTTTGTAAGTCTGATAAAATTCAGCTTTGAAACCATCTGATCAGGAACTTTTTTCTTGGAAGATTTTTTTATTGCTGCTTCAATTTTGTTGCTCATAATTGGTCAATTCAGGAATTCTATATCTTCCTGATTGAGTCTTGGAAGGTTGTGTGTTTCCAGGGAATTGTCCATTTCCTCAACATTTTTGAGTTTATGTGCATAGAGATTTTTATAGTATTCATAGATGATATTTTATATTTTCATGGTATCAGTTATAATATCACTTTTTTATTTATGATTGAACTTCTTTGGGTCCTTTATTTTCTATGTCTGGTTTATCTAGTGAGAGGTCTTTCAGTTTTGTTTCTTTTCAAAGAAACAACTCTTTGTTTATTAATCATCTGTATTTTTGTTGTTGTTGTTGTTGTTGTTGTTGTTTTTGATTTCATTTAGTTCTGCTTTGGCCTTACTTGTTTCTTTTCTTCTGCTAGGTTTGGGCTTGGTTTGCTCTTCCTTTTCTAGTTCCTTGAGACTATTCGTTAAATTATTGATTTGTGATCTTTCTGTCTTTTTGATGTTGGCATTTAAGGATATGAATTTTCCCCTTATGACTGCTTTTGCTGAATCGCACAGATTTTGATAATTTGTCTTTCCTTTGTCATTTAGTTCAATGAATCTTTTGATTTCTGCCTTACTTTCCTCCTTAACCCAATAATCATGCAACAGTAAGTTATTTAATTTCCAAGACGTTGTGTAGAATTGAGTGTTTCTATTGGAATTGATATCTAATTTTACTCCACTATTCTTTGAGAAAATACATGGTATAATTTTTATTTTTAGTGTGTATTGAGATGTGTTTTGTGGTGTAAGATGTGATCAGTCTTAGAGAATGTTCCATGTGCTGATGAGAGGAATATATATTCAGTACTTTAGGGGTAGAATGTTCTGTAAATGTTTGTTAGGCCCATTTTATCTAGAGTCCCATTTAAATCCATTGTATCTTTATTTATTTTCTGGTTGGAGGATCTGTCCAGTTCTGTCAGTATTTATCAATTTGTTTAGATCTAGTAGGGTTTGCTTTATGAATCTGAGTATACCTGCGTTAGGTGCATAACTATTTAGGATTGTTATGTCTTTTTGATGAAATGCTCCCTTTGCCATTATTAAATAACCATCTTTTTCTTCCTTTACTAATGTTGATTTGATGTCTATGTTATCTGATGTGAGAATGGCTATACGTGCTTTCTTTTGATTTCCATTTGCATGGAATATTTTTTCTATCCCTTCACCTTGAGTCTGAATAAGTCCTTGTGAGTTAGATGTGTTTCCTGGAGACAGCAGATACTTGGCTTGCATATTTTTTATCAATTCTACCAACCTATGTCTCTTGGGTGGGTAACTGAAGCTGTTCATGTTTATTGAAAGAATTGATAAGTGGGATGCATTTTTGTTTATCCTGTTGGGTGGAACCTTATTGCTTTGTTTTACCTCTTGAGTCATTATTTTATATGGACTCTGAACTTTGGCTTTTGGGTGATTTTACACTGTTAGGTTTCTATTGTGCTAATCAATGTATGATGCAGATGTGAACACTTCTTTCAGGGCAGGTCTGGTCTTGACAAATTCCCTCACTGTTTGCTTGTGTGAAAAAGTCTTTATTTTTCCCTCATATAAGAAACTTAATTTTGCAGAATACAAAATTTTAAGCTGTTTTTCTGTTTATTCTGTTTAAGAAGACTGAAGATGGGGCCCAAATCCCTTCTGACTTGTAAGGTTTCATTTGAGAAGTCTGCAGTTAGCCTAATGGATTTTCCATTGTATGTTATCTGATGTTTTTGCCTTATGGTCCACAGGAATTCATCCTGTGTGTTAACTTTGGGTAGTCTGATGACTGTGTGTCATGGTGATTGCTTCTCTGTGATGAACCTCCCAGGTGTTCATTGAGTTTCTTGTACCTTAATGTCTAAATTTCTAGCAAGACCAGGGAAGCTTTTTTTCAATTAGTCCCTCAAATAGGTTTTTCAACCCTTATGTGTTTTCTTCTTCACCTTCAGAGATGCTTATAATTTTTATGTTTGGCATCTTTACATAATCCTATATTTCCTGTAAGCTTTGTTCCTTCCTCTTCATTCTCTGTTCTTTGACTTGTTTAATTCAAAGGTGTTGTTTTAATTAAGCATTCATTTTCAAACACTAAAGAGCTCTTACGATATATATTAAATATTTTTTTTGTTTTTGTTAAGACTATTACATTTAAATAGTTTTTGAAGACAATCCAGATTCAGCAAAAGCAAAATGCCATTGTTTGTCTTTAATTGGGGGATGAGAAGGGAAAGAGGGTATTTTCCACATATTTTCTTTTTTATCTTTGCATTTTTTATATATAATAGTTTGCATTTTGTTATTTACTACCTTGGATACTTTCAGGAAGAATGAATTAAGTATTCAGGGTGAGTGAGTTGAGTATAATATCTGAAGTTTACCACTATGGAAAAAGGAAAAAATATATGACGTTTTAATTTGACTGTAGAAGATGATGATTGTATGTTTCTAATTTGCATGTGTTTCCATCTTTGTGGTAAGATGCTTTAATAAATTTATTAATTTTTTAATAAATAAAAAATATAAAACAAGCACAATGCATGCACTTAATTTCAACCTAAAGAAAGAAACAAAGCATCAAAAATAATAATTGGAGAAATCAGTACTAAATGATACTTGTTGAAGGTGTTGAAGGTATTGAGACAATGTGTTTAAAAAATTCCTCTCCTTTAGAAATATATACTGAAATAAAGATACATATTTAAATGTGTAGATATGTACAACATTTTTTAACCTTAAAATAGGTAATCAGACAATTTCTAATTTTAAAAGTAATAAGATATTCCTCCAACAGGTGGAAAGACATCAGTACCTTTAAATTTCCCTTAATGGAATCTTAAAAATTAGGATGAGGAAGCTAGCAAGCAAATAATAGTATTAAATTTGAGAAAACAGTGATTGAAGGAAACATGCAAAATTGAAAATTGATGTTCTGACATAATAAAATATAAATCACCAAAATTAACATAGTATTTTTAGAAGAATTATGTGCTAAATCCAAAAATCTCTTTGGATGAGAAACTGTGGTAAGCTCCTATCAAAATTAAATTCCATTTACATTAAGTATGTGAATTTATTTGCAAATTTAGAGAAATTCACTATTTGTTAAAGTGATTTCCTTCTAATTTTTAGATATTGAAATAATTTTTAATACTTTTTAGTTTAATGGCTGTTGTTCTGGATGTTTTGCATGTAGACAAATGGAGAGAGATTATTCTGAATTATTTGTACTTTCTACATATCCTAGCTTTCTGTTTGTTGTGTTATTGGTGCTCATGAGGTTATGATAAATATTTTTGATATGCTTTACTGGATTACTGTTGCAAGAAATTTTTCAATGCCATGACAGAGACAGCATTTTCATTAAATTAATTTTCAGGATTACAATTAAATGGAATGATGAAAAATAAAAGCTAAAGCAGCAATTTCTAAGAGCCCAGTAAAATGATGTTTCTTGATAAACAATTCAAGAAGCTAGATAGATAAAATTATTTTGTTTATAATATCACCATTAAAAATTAATGATTTTTTTAAAGATTGATAACTCTGTATATTGTTTTATTTTGATAAATAGCTCTAGTAATATTTTGCCTTCAACATGTATCTATCATGAATCATTTTAATTTTAAAGTTAAGACTATAAATAGGTTTAGATATGGCAAAACCGCAATAATTTATGGTTTCTCAAAAAATAAAATTTTAAAACAATTTTACAATCTGTGTTTCAGCTACCTTGCATGTGCCTGGCAACAGAATAGAAAATAATGTTACAAAAAAGCTGAAATTAATTATTTCCCAAGTAAGTGTTGTAAAAATAGTGTTAATAAATTATTAAATCATATCATTTTGTTCTGCTTTATCTCTGCCTTAAGATTTAGTTCATTTGTGTATTACAGTCATGAGTCATTACTTATTTACTACAGTAATATTTAATTAGTTGTATAGACCTTAAGAGTTACACAGGAAGATGAATGAATGAAGTGGAAAGTAAATATTATAAATTCTGTTTATAATTTTTATGATTTAAATATTAAGATTACTAAAATAATATGTTAATTAGTATTGTATACATATATAACATATATATTTTCTTATATTGTGATTACATGTTTAGAAATAATTTTGGTAGGGTTACATGCTCAAATCTTCAGAAAACAATAAATAGTCTAATGCCTTGAAGATGTGAATAACTGCATAGATGCCAAAAAAATAATGGTATAGTTTTAAAGAACAATGGAAAATAGGATGAAAAAATCCCCTTCTTGCTTTGTTTTTGAAGACTAATTATATTTTACAGAGTAAATTCTTTGCATCTCAAAGTACTTTTAAGAATAATTATTCTATCAAATATTCTCACATTTAGTATGCTTATAGTCTTACTCTAACATCATTCGCATTATAAGTAAATTGCTGACTGAAAATTTAGTTCATGTAACGTTTTACAATGTTGTGAAAACTGTAAATTTGTTTTCTTTGATGGTTTTTGCTGTTACTTTGCATTAGAAGTAAATATGTTAAGCACAATTTTTCTTTAATCTCTAGGAATATCAGATCTTTACTTATTTAGATATTTCAAAAAATAGTAAAAAATTAATAATTTTGAATAATTTTTTTCCCATATAAGTATTGTTTTGCATATATTTAGTTAAACAAGAAACAAAATTTTGGACAATCTCAACTGTGTCTGAAAAATTAAGGATGGAAAGCAAAATTGTCTGTACGATCAATTAAGATGCTTTTAGAAAGCATCTATGCCAAAAGCTAACATTAACCGAAGTCCATTTGACTCTGAAACATGCTGTAAGTGTTCTCACTGTCAAGTCTTTATTGTTTTGTAATGAATCCACACAGATATGTAAGCACATTCCCAGATTGTTTCCTGAGGTAGACAGAAGTTGTTTGGTAAATTAATGTTTTTTTTTAAAAAAATCTGACATATATTTTAATAAACTCAGTTTTTAATGGGTCTTTCTCAGACATGAATTAGTATGTATTTCAAAAATATGTTCTCCTAATCTTACTTAGACCTCTATGCTTACGATGAAACTTAAAACACTTGTTTTTAAGATATTGCATTTTTTCTTTCCCACGTTCTAAGCTAAGCATACTCCAAATTTTCTAACATCATGCAAGCCTGCTTTTTTGTCCAATGTTTTAAAGATTTAGTATCTTTCACTTACCTTAATTTTGATGACAGCTTCATGCTACTTTAATTCAAAAAGCTGCTGCCAGTTTTCTGACAGCTACTAACATGTTTTTATTAACATATGACATAGAAAAATAATGGAAAACAACAAAAACAAAAGAACTTGACTCTTGCAATGAATCAAATATTAACTCAAAAGAGAAAAAATTATACTATGCACACATTATTGGACAATTACATTGATGAGATGAGAATCTAGAAATTTCTTGAAGTTGATTTTCTATTGAAGTTTGAATGTTTTTGGTGAGTTAAAAATTAGAAGCTGAGGTAATAACCCAAAGGGGAAGATCAAAAATGTCAGGAAGATGAAATGAACAATATTAAAGATTCTAATGAAAATTAGGAATAATTATAAAACATCATATAAATAATTATCTTGTCTTCATAAACTTAGCTGTCTTTTTTGGATATAGGACACAATTTGCCCAGAACTTCTTAGCCTAGTAAAGTGACCAATACAGTATGTTAACCTGTGGTTACTAAGAAATTGAAACACAGGAGGATAAACATATTCTCTAGATGTACCATTTTAATAGAGACAGTTTGGATAACTCAAACAGGTCTACAGCTTTTGGGAAACATGAAGATGTTTTAGATAGAATACGATAAATTGCCACTGTAATTGGCTAATTAAACAATTTTACTTCATGAAGAGAAGTTTATTTTCCAACCACAATGAGCAATATACTTTCAAGGTGAAATCCTAAGAACTTATCAAGAGCTTTCCTAATACCTGATATAGCACTCAAAACAATTCTGATCTCACCCATAGAGTATATATCTAATTTTCTTCCGAGTTATCATTTAGCTGTTTCCCTCAAGGGCCCTCCTTCTTCCAAAGGAATATTTTGTTGTTATTTTCCTTTTATCCAATTGAAAATATTTCTTTTTGTTACATAGACTTCAATTTTATTTCTGTACTATCAATAGGACATCTGTATCTATCTAAAATGACTCTGAAGGCATTATATGATGTGCTATGTTAATCCACTTTAGAATTTTTCTTGTTTACATTCACTTTTTACTTTCACAATGCAAGTATGGTATATTAATGCACTTAGAGTAACATCATTTTGGTGACATTGAAAAGTGTGAATTTGTTTTTATTCGGCAAGTAGATGACTGCTATTGGTCATGACTAATTATCCTGTCAGAAATATGCTATTTCAATTGATTGAGACCCTCACACATTCTCTATATTCAGTATAAATCATAAATTCTTCACTTCTATTATTCATGGTTAAATTATGAGTTATGCAAAGTGGATTTCAGTATTTAAGTGTTGGTGAGGTGATTTATTATTTTTCAAATTAGTTAAAGTAGCTGATGATATGCAGGTGAATTGTATATTTTTCTAGTTTTTTTGTTCTCCTTAACTCTTTCTTACAAAGCATACTTATCCTTAGATTCTCTTTTAATTTTGAAAAAAAGACATTGAATTTATTTACAAATTAATTTAGTCTCATCAGTCAGTAGACAAATATGTGATGTAAAATTTGCTATTTTTAAAGAATGAGTTTGCAGAAATGAAAGATCATCCTTTAATATTTACATGATTTTATTATAAATCCAAATTTGGAAATGATATCAAAAGATCTTTGATTTTCCTGGGCAAATGAGAGGACAAATTCTTTCTTAAAGATGTGATTAAGAATAGACAAATGACATAAGCAAATGGTTATCTTGATGACTATAAGCAGTGTTCTAAATTAGACATAAAAATTAAACCTGGCCCACGAGCTTCATTACCTTCCTGGAATGAGACAAATTAAATTCTACTAAATCGCCAGGACATAGCCTATGACAATTTGGCCAAAAAAACTTATAAGTGTAAAAAGAGGGTTGTCAGATTAGATTAAGAACACAAGACCACATTGTATAATGCCCGCAGGAAACATGCTTTAAATATAACACAAACATAATTAAATGTGAAAGAACGGGAAAATGTATGTTAACACCAATCAAAGGGAAGCTGAGGTGACTTTATCAATAGCAGATAGCATAGCTTTCAAATAAAATAATATTATTAAGGGTAAAGATAGTCATTTTTAATGTTAAGAAGTCAATTGATCAAACATAATGGTTCTAAAGTTTATGCACATCATAACACAGCTGCAAAATACATAAAGTAAAATCTCTTAGAACTACAATAAGACTAGACAAATCCAGAGCTATATTTGAGAAAGGCACTCCATCAATAACTTATAGATCATACAATCAGTAAGGATACAGAAGAGTTCAGCAACATTTTCAACAGAACTAACATAATTGACATTTATAGACAATCCCCCAAACCCCAAACACCAGCAAAATATATATTCTTTTCTCAAGTGCACACAAGACATTTACCAAAATACACCATAATGTGGACCATAAAATAAGTTTCAATACATTTATTAGGATTCAAGTATTAAAAGGATATTCTTTGACCACAGTGGGATTAAATTAGGAATCAATAAGAAAAAACAAAAAACTCTGAAAAAATTTCCAAATATTTGATAACTAAATAACATACCTCTAAATAACCCATGGGTTAAAAGAGAAAGAAGAGACTTAAAAATTATTTTGAACTAAATGAATAAGAACATATAACATATCAAATACAAGAGATGCCACTAAGTAAAAATTTAGGTGGAAATTTATAGCATTAAACACTTACATTATAAAGAAGAAATATAAAATCAATGACCTCAGCTTCCACCTTAAAAACTAGGAAAAGCACATTAAATTAAATTAAATTAAATTAAAAAAAAGAAAATAAAGATCAAGAAGGAAGCCAAACCCTCATGGGATACCAACAAAAGACAAAAATGGATATAAGACTACATAGACAAGAGATGATTCAATTATTAACTTAATCTGAGATTGCTTTAAAAGTTTCTCATTAAAATATTTCCTATCATTCACTAATTTACCTATTACATAGTACAGATTAAAAATATATTAACATTTATTTAAATCGTTATAATATAATTGTTTTAATGTATACTTTGTTAGGCTACAGAATTATAATTTTTGGGCCATATTTGTTTTTTTAATGTTACTAGTTAATTATATATAAATTATTTTCTAAAATTGAAAAGAATTTTTATCTTTGACACTACTGAACTTTAAAAATGAAGACATAATAATCTAATTTATATTAAATAGTAACAAATAATCCATTTTAATATAAATCACATTTTGGTCATTGAAGGTCCTGATAAATATCATTTATTTTCAGTTGTTACAACTCTGATGTGATGTTTCTGGTGGAACTGAGCATTAGAATTTTAGGTAGATTCATTTTTAGGTTAAATAAGTATCAGAATAAAATAGTGCCTCTTCGGTAACTTGCAATGAGGACTGAAGTTTTTATATCACCTTTATAAGGAACAAATTATGTATTAAAATAGCTCTGATTTTGCCCTCTGTAATTATATAATTTAAATTAAATTAATGATCTGAACATGCTTACACTTGGAAGTGTTTGCTATTTTGTTACTCATTTACCTTTTAAAAGGCAAAATGCTACAATCTAAATTGTCATCCAAAATTATAGTTTTAAATTAAGTTTAGAACATTTCAGCTCAAGATCTCTGAATACTGCAGTATTTAAAGCAAAGTTCAATATTGACTTTTATGGATTTTCCTTTCAATAGATAGAAAAAAATAATCCCATTTGTTTTTTGAATTTGTGCCACTCATATTGATAGAGATAGATATCACCTTATCAGAATACATTTTTGTAAAACATTTTTTTATAAGTTTCTGTTTCAGAGTTTTGAAGAGTCAGTTCCAAGACAATAAATAAGTAGCATTACTTTTTTCTCACAGTCCTAACAATACTATTATTAATAGTTTGAAATTTGAAGATAGATAAAAAAAAGGTAAAAATACTTTATTTCAGGTTCACATTTCAACAATGAAGTTTTGTGTTTGTCATTACTATCTTATGGTACATGTACTTTTCTTCTGATAGAATTTCACCATGTTGTGGAGGCAAGTCTGATTATTCCAGCATGTCACTTAATCAATTCCTGTCTAAAGCAGTTTTTACCTTCCTGCAATGATGCCAGAGACTATTGAAAAAATCAGCAAGTCATGTGACTGTAAGCACAGCTTCTTATAGGTGTGGTCCATCAACCTGAAGATTAAGGGGAGAGAACATAGTCTACATTATTGGGTTTTGGGTTTCTGTGTTAGTTTGTTTCTTTTGCTGTACATTATAGGACAAAGCCAGTAATGAAAGTGTGAGAAGAGATGACAGAAAGAATATTACTCATTAAAAAAAGGACAGATTGGTTCCACCAATATAGAGTTGTTTTCACTTGATTGTTTTATTGTGGTTTATTGAATATTTATCAGGGTGTATTTTTTTAAATGGTAAAATTTGAGTAAGAGAAATGGAGACCTTACACTGACTTTATATAATGTTGGGATGGAGGACACTGCCTTAGAAGTGGTAGTGTTATACCAAGGCTGATGTTTAATGGGAACATAGTATGGCCAATGTTTATGCCTAGCATCTCTTTGGATTGCTCAGTGTCCAGGGATATTTGATTAGTACACCTTGTTAATTACCCATCCGTACTAGCTCTTAAGTACTTTAAATGTCACTCTTAATCAAACGTATCCTGCTATATATACTATCAATACATTCATATGCAATATATATATAAATGTATTTATATAATGTATTTATTCACATTTATACATTTATATAAGTGTATTTGTATAAATGTAAAACATGTGTTTATTAAATGTATGTATTAAATGTATTTATACATATAAGTGTATAAATATGCATTTATAGTATATATGTGTATATATACATGCTATATTTCCTTATTTATTTTCTTTTCACCCAAATACTTTATTAGATCTTTCTCAAAGTCATCAGTTACCAAATATTTTCTGAACACTGATTAAAAATCAGCATGCTGAATGCTCTTGTTATTTCTGCTAGTATGCTGAGAACTAAATTTTCTGCACTAGCACGTGAATGCAAACAATTGAGCCTCACAAATTATTCCTAAAATTATTACATGTGATGCAACTTTTGAGATTGATTTATTTTGTTCCTGCCTCTTTCTACCATTAAATATTAATAAGTCCCAGGGCTAGAAGTTGAAATTCCCAAATATAAGCTCCAAGAACCACTGGAAACCAAAATATCTATAAGGAAAAAAGCGAAAGCAAAAGGAAAGAGATTTTTTGAGAACTCCTCAGTTATCACAATTTGTGTTCTTTCTTTCCACGTCTGATTAATGCTTCATTTAGAAACATACTTGGATGTCTAAACCCGGATGAGGGATGAACCAGCTTGAGGGAGTTCAGAAGAAAGGCTAATGACTCTAAGCATAAATGGCACCATCTCTCTTTTCTGACACTGGAGCAAAATTATTGAAATCATCAGAGCAAAAAGGAAAATCCTCAAACAATTTAACCTTAGTGATTCAAGAGGGAATACTAATTGTACTTACCCTAAGAGAAATACAGAAATGGCATTAAATCCATCTAACTTTCTGATCTGGCTGTCATGAGTAGCCCTGGAAAATTTAAAGGCTTTTCCTATATTTTCAAACATTTTATATTAATACCTAGATGAAACTGTTGATTTTGCCCTTGCTGTGGGCTCTTCTGTGTATCTCTGAGTATCTGTCCACGAAATTAGAGGTGGAGTAAGCGAGTGGAGAAACAAAGCTTTTCAAAGTTTTTGTTTGTTTGTTTTTTGTTTTTGTTTTTGTTTTTTCTTGGAGCTTTGGAAATTGTCACTGCACTAAAGGAAGGATCATGGGACTTTTGGATGAAAGGCAAATCATGAACTAGACCATTTTTGATAAGTTGCTTTTACAGAAGAAGGTGGAGTAAGTGGTATTAAGGTAAAGAGTGGAGGGGTATGGAAATACTGTAGCATACATAAACCATGCACCTATGTCCCCTCCACTTTTTCCTTACGTCTTGCAAAGCCCAGTGGAGTGGGACGTGGGCTCTGGGCTCGGCTCTGGCTATTTCCAGCTATGTGACCATGAATAAAACTTTTTACACAGTACACTTCAGTGTCTTTATCTGCAAAAGCCAAGTCGTATAAATAGAAGAATTGTCTAACTCTGTAAGAAGTTATATGCACTTTATGTGTGTATTAATCTATGGTTATACTGGCTTAAAAAACCATTGAACTAGCCATATGATAATTATTCAATTATGTAAGTGTGAAAGGTGAAAAATAACAGGTAAGAATTACTTGTAATGTGTCTGATGCATTAGCATCAGACAACCAGTTCTAATCCCATTTCATGACTATAATTTGTCATCATGAATGTTTCTAGCCTTTTCTTTTTTTTTTTTTTATTTCAGCATAATATGAGGGTACAGATGTTTAGGTTACGTGTGTTGCCCTTGACCCCCTCCCTCCCTCAGTCCAGGTTTCAAATATGTCCATCCCATTGCGTGGTGCACATTGCACTCTTTGTGTACACACATACCCGTCCCCTCCTCCCTCCTCCCCCTCCCCCCTGCCCAATATCTAATAGGTGTAATTCTTATATATGCACTTATGTGTTGATCCGTTAATACCAATTTGCTGGTCTTTATCAAAAAGACCCAAAACAACAAATGTTGGCGTGGATGCGGAGAGGTAGGAACACTCATACACTGCTGGTGGGACTGCAAATTAGTGCAACCTCTGTGGAAAGCAATATGGAGATACCTCAATGAGATACAAGTAGA
>CAUYSK010053048.1:0-28778 GCA_963575035.1 Avahi laniger
TGTGCACCACCCAAATGATGGACATATTTGAAACTCGGACTTAGGGAGGGAGGTGGGGGCAAGGGCAACATATGTAACAGAAACATCTGTACCCCCATAATATGCTGAAATAAATTTAAAAAATTAAAAAGAAAAAAAAAAAGAATGGAAAAACAAAAAAAAAAAAAAATTAACTCTTCTCCACCCTTGGACCCTTACCGTAAATTGGAGCCTAAGTCTCCAAATGTACAATAGGTGCTGAGATAAAGATTGAGAGTCTTAGGATGGCTGCTCTCTTCTTTCCTTTTCTGAAAAAACAAAGGGGGTATATGCCATCTCCAAAAGCCTTATAACTTTCATGATTAATAATTTCTAGAGCCCATGAACACCACTGAGAGATCACAAAGAGTGCACGTCGATGATGAGAGAGAGGTAGAATTTGACGCATTTTCCTGCTTCTGTGAAGTTCCACCGAAATCTCTCTCCTCAGATCCACATGGGTTCTGTCGCTGACCCCAGGGCAATATTACTGGGTTTAATGGGCATTATAGATCCGGGAGGAAGAGATCTGTTAGTTTAACAGCATTTCAATATCTTGAATGATTTGCTTTCAATAATCCATTATTTAATTAAAGAATAGTGATTTCTTTCAGCATTTTAATTAGTAACCCAAGGTCTGACATTGAGAAGCCAAGTTGCTGCGGAAACAGGCGAGGAGGACGCGGTGGGGAGCACCGCACCTGCCTTTCCGCACCTGCACCCTCGACGGCGTTCTTTCCACTTAGTCTGGTTAGAATCAGGTTATAGAGGTTTGTTTTCAGCACATTACCAATTTCGCCCCCTAAGGCTATGTACCCTTGGCTCCTGGAAAACACAAGATATGTCCTAAGGGTAGAGGTTTTTTTCTCTGTCAAGAAGCCGTGACAGGCAACCTCCCTATATGTTGGCAGCACGAAAAGAAATAAACACAAAGGAAACTTGCCATTTCCATTCCTAGCTTTTATACCGACCATGTGCTGACACAGCTTCTCAGTGGAGAGCCATTCAATCTCACCTACGAATATTTCAGGTGCAAATCTGTCTGTCTGTCTTCACGACCTCTCCCATTTGTCTTTTCAAGGCTAATGCTGCTTCAAAAACAAATGTTTTTAAAACATCTGTCACGTGCTTCTTATTAAAGTTCTGGGAGGGAACAGAATGATGTAATTAAAGGAATAGTGGACAGAATTGTGGTGTTTAATCAGAAATAAGTTGATTTTGAATCTCACCAAAAGCTAAATAATAGTCTTTGGTCCATTGTGAATTACTTGGTCATCCTCAATAGTCTTGGTCACTTTGCCTACGGCAGTGAAGGTGATATAGCTGTGCCATCTTAACCACAAAGAGAGTTAAGCTGGACTATGTAAGTGGGGAATTTATAATTCTTATATTGTCAGCTGAATGTGTAGCAAAGTATTTTATTTTAAAATGTCACATTTCATAATGATGAGGATTACCTCTCTCTCCTCCCGCCCCATCCCGAGAAAAGACAGTATCATTTGGGCCAGTCCATCATGTGGTAGCTCTCATTTACATTGTCCTGAAAACATTTTGCTGTATTTCATAATGTGGGAGCCTTAAGCATGGGAATAGTGTCAAAGGGTGCATGAACTGGGAAACTGAAGGACACTTACAAGAAGCTAGATGAGCAATATTAGAGTCATTGGTTATCTCTGCCAACTCTAGACAGTAAATGTTAACAATAACATAATTGCATCTCAGAAAAATCTACTCATCTGCTTTTCTATTTGGGTTACAGAACTATAAAAAAAGAAGGAAGTACTTTTTAACTGTGTTTCTCCTGGGGTAAAGGCTAGCAATATTTTTTTATGATCCTAGTAATTTGTTCAGATTGTGAAACATAGTTGTTACACAATGGAGGTTGATAAAATTACAGAAAAATTTCAGAAATATTTGCATTAGGTGACCAGAATGAGTTTCTCATCCTGTGGTCACAATCATATGGGCAATCCCAGAGAAAATAACTGAAGAAAAATTAAAATTAAAGGAAGACTTTTCCCAGATCTCACCCTGATAAAATTCATTACTGCATTTAAGAAAAAAAAAGATGATAAAGAACAAAACATAACAAAAACATGTATATGATTTATTTCAAATAACCTAGAGAAATTTACCAATGTAACACAATCAAATAAGAAAGTCTCTTACAGCTTATAGATAGCATTGAAATTTTTCAGAAAAGTTACCTAAGAGAAAATGTTATACTTCAAATGCAAAATGTGATTTAGTGTTCCTATAAATTGCTACTCAATCATGCAAAATCTGGGATACAGAAGAAAAAAAGGCTCGAGGTTATGAACTTTTTTACTTTGATCCACTTTAAAAGAACAATTGGTCATGCTAAGTCACAAGAAAGATGATAGCATCTTGTTCCCTGAAAAATTTGTAATTGGAGGACAGACAACTCCTATAGATTCATAAAGGTCAGATCTAGACTTAAAGTGCTGTTATATCAAACATTCTGTGAATTCTTCTATGAGAAAAGGCCCTATTTAACCCTGTTCAAGGGCCTTCCTTGCAGTCTAGTCCAATATTCTTACTTAATATTCAAAGTCATGGAATCTTCAGAGACACAAAAGTGGACAATTAGTGAAGTCTGAATCAGTAGTAGCTTGGTAAATACTATCAACTATCTTGGTTGGGGGTTGGGAAGGGAAAATCTCTGATTAGTAGTTTTGCCAATTTCCTTTGTGATCTGACTTTTTACCATGATTGATTTCAAGCCACCAACTTGATGTCTCTGAACATGGAGTTGAGAAGAGATGCACAGTAACGTATACTTACATTACATGCCTATCATAGAAATGCAATAGATGTAAATAACCTCAAGAATATACGTTATAGCAAAATGCAGTAAAAATAATTAAGAAGCCGTGAATGATAAGTATTTATTTACCTTGCTTTTAATATAATACATTTAAGTATAAGAGTATACAATTTAATTTTAATAATGGTTGTGCTTAACCACTGGCTTGAAAAATAAAAATCCTGATCATTCACCAAGTGGCTTTCATGAGCTGTTATCAGCTGGCTGCAACACAGGACTGGCTCTGACCCAGTCTCTGCCCCTGAGCTGTTGGCCTGGTGGATGCTAGATGTTAAAAAGGATTTAGGTGGCTCATCCTTAACATTGTGAATGTTCTGAACCCTCAGTGTTAAAAGAGAGGACCACTCCCAGGTCTTAGACTGTCCTTGGAAAGACTGATAAAATCGAGCTTCAGAAAATTGTACATATGCAAATGACAAATTTTGCTTATAATTTCAGACAGTTGTTGCCCAGCCTCTCCCCACTCCCCCAGCTATTTTTGGCTTATCAGGCAAGTAATGAGGAAACAGCTGACATGGTCAATAAAGGATAACGTGACTTAATGGGGGCTGAGGGGGGGATCAAGAGGCACTGGTACATGATCTTACAAATCAGTGTCCACCCAGTCCATTTCTCAAAGATTTACTTAGAAATAAGAAACTGAACTGGCTAACCCGTCTGGGTGTTGTATTATGATGTTTCCTAGGGCTGCCATCACAAAGTACCACAAACTGGGTGTCTTAAAACATTACAGATTTATTGTCCTATATATGAGGCCTTTCTTCCAGATAGAACTGTTTGGTCGATGTCATTATTTCTCTCTTATTGTTTTGAAAGGAAGGATATTTATATTCCCATTTAACAGAGATAGAAGCTCTCTCACTGAGAGAAGAAAAAAATTTGCCCAAAATATCCAGTGTAGTGACAGATTTTGTCAGTTTTAAGGCCAGGGCTCTCCTTAAAGCCCAATCACTTTCTTCCTTGCTGAAGCCCTTTCTCAGGTGTTGCGGTCAGCTACTCTGCACACGCTCCATCATCAACACAAAAGTCCCCTCCAGACATGAGGGAGTGCTCGAATCCCCCAACAAGTGAAGTGAAATATTCTACTCCAAAGGTCATTTAACTTCATGTGCTATAAAGTACATTTTGTCTGATGTCTTCAGTGATACAAATCGTTTTGTATCTATAAAAACATCCATTTCTAATGTTTTTTGAGCCTGTGCTGTTGTTTTATAGTTAGAATCATGCTGGTTTTGAACAGAGATAAAAATACAAAAAAAAAAAAAAACAAAAAAACAGAATCTTGAAATGGTTCAATTAATCTGTAGAGCTTTCACTGTACAAATCAGAATGGGCTTGAAAAATCAGACTTATTTGCATTCAATCTTTTCACATTCAACAATTATCGAATATCCATTACGTGCAAAGCCCCCACACACAGTTGGGTCCAACTATTTTAAAGGCAGATGTCTGAAAAATTTGCACGATTTGTACCCTGCTGTCTTTTAGTCAATGAAACTGAAGTCTAATATGATATTGTTTTCTCAATTACACTTTGTTTATTAAGGTTGGTGTTTATTTCCTGACAACTATTTAATTCCTATTTCAGTTTTCTACTTCAGACCAATTTTCTTAAAAAAAAATACTAAGAGAAAGCTGTAGAGCTACATTAGTTTCAGTAAAAGTTATCCTAGGCAAAGAAAATCACACACTTGAGATATTTTCAAGCAAAGCAGGCATCACTGTTGACAGTCAGGAGCTGACGTGTGACAGGTAGTCAAAGTTTCTCAAGAGTTTCATAAAACTTTCTTGAATGTTGCTCATGAGAATGACTGAGTCTTGGTAATTCTCATCTAGTTGCAATCCCCACCCCAAAGCAGGGATCTGTTATATTGGAGTCCTGACAGGTGATCACTTGGCTTTAATGGAATGATTTTGGGGCCCAAGCTCAACATCTAACAAAGAAGCCCATTTTATTTTCTATTGAGTCTATTGAGAGAAAGCTACTTTTTACTTTAAACTCAAATTTGCCTCCATGCTACCTCCATGGGATAGAAATTCTACCCTTACTTCTAGAGCAACACACACTGAGTCCATTTATGTTCTCTGCACAAGCATGCCTCTAATTTCTTTGTTCACTTGTGTGTAGTAGTTAGCTATTGGCTATCAGTCATATGGTATGAACCACCCCAGATAAGGATGTAGATATCAGGGAGAGAAAGGTTTTTGTAAGTATCTCCATATAACACAGCTCTGGCCAATGGAACTTTCTACAGTGATGGAAATATTCTATATCTGTACTGCCTGGTATGGTTGCCACTAGCCACATGTGGCCATTGAGCATGTGAAATGTACTAGGCTAACTGAAAACTCAATGTTTAATTATGTTTAATTTAGATTTAAATTGCCACATGTGCTAATAGCTACTACACTGATTGTGCAGGTTTGGTGGAATAGACAGGCCCATGCACTTATAAATATAATAACAAATTTATGTCTCCCAGCACAGAAAGGTTGAACCTGAGAGCTGAGGTTATGGCTGGGTTGTTCTGAGGAGCTGATGCCCGAGCTGAGCCTTGATATTGAAATTATCCAGGTGATAAAGGGGAGAAAGAGTTCCAGAAAGAACATCAAAATCACCTGTGGGCACAAATGAACTTACTGAAAGCAAAGACTGCAAATAAACCAGTTTGGACATACAATCTAGCTGTGAGACACTGAGTATAAGCTACATTTTTCTCATGAATTTCACAAAATTACTTTTCAAGGCACACTATAGTCACACTGGTTTTGACCTGTAGAAAACATATGAGATTGTTTCTTTCCTTATTTGAGTACTACACTTCAGAATGTGCATCTTACATCCAAATTGGCATTCATGGCAGAAAAATGGCTCAATTGTGGTTTACATTTAATTAAAATAATTCTATAAATTCTCACCCTAACTGCTAATAAGTCAAGCCTCTCCTGTTGTACATTGGCAAATGCAAGTTTCTAAACTGAGATGTAGGATTTTATGTGTCAATTACATTTTCATCTAGATAATTTAAAACCATATTTTAGCCTTCTAAGATCTTTCCAAATGTTGAATAAGTCTTCCTTGGACAAACTCTTTTCTCCAGTTAAGAATACCACTTGCATACAGTCTCTCAAAAATATCTAATGAACATTAAGTTAAGTTGTATTGATAAATATATCTAAAAATCAGTCATCTAAAGGAGTGTTGTACTATTTCAAAAGCAAACATTATTCTTCTAAATCAAAATGGGAAGCCCCAAAAGGTTCTTGTAGCTTTTCCTCAGACATGCAATTATGGTAAGAGTTGTTAGAGTCATTCTTTTAAACAACAATATAACTAGGGTATAATTAGGGCAGAATATCTAATTATTATATTGAATAGTATTTCTTAAATGACAGACATAAAATACTGAGATTTGACCAGAGTTGTATGATGTATTCACTTCGTAATTTTATGACGTTACACATTGCTTTGCAGTAGTAAACAGAACTCTCCTAACAATGCCACCTCCTTGCCAATCTCCCTGCACTAGTCAGCTTCCTTTTGACATGGGGACAGATATGGAAATACTTTTGGATGGTGTCAAAGATAAACAAAGCTAGACACTTAGTTTAAGCAGTATGAACAGTCTACTCAGTAACAACTACTGCGATAGGGAAGAGAGTCCAGCTTGACCTGAATACAGCTTCACTGAAACAAAAAGTGGGAGACTTTTAAAGGCTGGGGTATCCTAGGGGAAAGGTACTTAAGGGAAAAAAGAGGAGGTTAATTCACATGACTAGACCATCTGGGTTTGTCAACTGGCACTACTGGAGTGAGGCTTCTCTCCTCCCACAGAGACTAGGAGACAAGGGCCTTATTTTTAGGTGTTGACTGGAATTTGTAACAACCTGAAGTCACACATCAAGGAACTAGAAAAGTAAGAACAAACCAAACCCATAGCTAGCAGAAGAAAAGAAATAGTGAAGGTCAGAGTGGAACTAAATTAATTGGAAAACAAAAAAATAATACAAAGGATCAACAAAACAAAAAATTGGTTCTTTGACAAGATAAACAAAATTGACAGATCTCTTGTTAGATTAACCAAGAACAGAAAAGAAAGGACCCAAATATACTCAATCAGAAATGAAAATGGAGATGTTACAACTGATACCACAGAAATACAAAACATCATCCATGGATACTATGTAAACCTCTACACACATAAACTGGAGAACACAGGGGAAATGGACAAATTCCTGAAAACACATAACCTCCCAAGACTCGACCAGGAAGAAATAGAAATCCTGAAGAGACTAATGATGAACAGTGAGATCAAAACAGTAATAAAAAAACCTTCCAAGAACAAAAGTCCTGGACCAGATGGATTCACAGCCAAATTCTATCAGACCTACAAAGAAGACCTGCTACCCATAATACAGAAATTATTACATAACACTGAGAAGGAGGGAATCCTCCCCAACTCATTCTATGAAGCCGTTATTACCCTGATATCAAAGCCAGGAAAGGACACAATAACAACAACAAAAAAGAAAACTGCAGACCAATATCCCTTATGAATATGATGTAAAACTCCTCAATAAAATACTATCAAACCAAATTCAACATCACATCACAAAAATAATCCACCAGGACCAAGCGGGCTTCATCCCAGGGATGCAAGGAAGGTTCAACATACATAAATCAATAACTGTGATTCACTACATAAACAAAAGCAAAAACAAAGACCATGTGATCATCTCAATAGATGCAGAAAAAGCATTGAACAAAATACAGCACCCTTTCATGATAATGGTTATGTGCCAAAAACTTGTTTGCAGTTCTCAGTGGAAGGGCTATGGCATCATGAGAGGTATAGCATAGCTTAAAAAGGAGATGCGGATCTTCTAGAAGCTGATCAGCCTCTATGGAGATGGGATTCAGACCTCTAGGACAGGGAATCAGGGCTTGACCTGCCTAGATCTTCTTCCGAGCTTCACAAGGTGGTAAAGAAAGGAAATGGGGGTGGAGGGAGCCAGGTGGTTTAGGGAATATTAATTAAACAACACAAGCACTAATGTTAGGGGCCTTGCAAAAAATATTTCTTCTTGGCAATCATGCAAGGTAGATATTATTTTTAAAACTTCATGGAAGAGGAAACAGAACTGCATCAGAGTTATGCAATTTCTCAAGATTATAATGCTAGTAGCCAGTTGATTTCTGATAAAAGTGAGGTCTAAGTTTACTACCTCTTATTGCTGACTTTAAATCTCTTAGTGCTTCATCTTTGGTCAAGAAATAGCTTGACCATGTGCCACGAAACGCTACAGAATTTTCTACTGTATAATCACTTAATAAAATTCTGGGTCCACATTAGATCCTGAGGAACCAAGAAATAGCTGACAATAGAGGTGCTTGTTTTCTCAAATAATATTTTTAATAGACAATTAATTAAATTCATATTAATTTAGGCATTACATCAAAACCACCTTGCTTAGCTATAGAGGAGTTTAATGTCTCAAAATGCTATTTGTCCCTTTAAAATACAATTGATAACAATATTTGGTAGAGAAGTAAATATTTGCTATGGAGGTGTTTATTATTATTTGTTATTGACATGACTGTTATTGAATAAATGACAAATTGTAGGGAATATATCTCAAAACATCTTTAACCATATAACCATTGTCAAAGAAGAAACCTAATTGCCTATGAATGTCTAAAAAAATTAAAACATCATGAGTCAATTAGGTGTGTCAGATTTATTTGCAATGAGAAATTTGATCCACTATAAGCTTACTTAAAATAAATTTGGCACAGTAGGCTACCAGAAGTATTTTGGTTCTTAAATAAAATAGTAAAAAGGTTTCTAATTGAGACACTTAACTAGAATTATCTTTCAAAATAAATTTAATTTCTATTCTGTAAAGCAAAAGCTATATCTACCAGCAATTTTATAATACTAATTGCCACTAAGTTCATGTTTATATAATATACTGACCCATTGAAGTCAGAGAATCCTAAGTTCATATCCCACCAGAAATCTCAGAATAAAATACAATGATAGTATGAATAGATTTCTTCAATTTTCTTGATGTATATTTTTTTCCTTCTTTATTTTAAAAAAAAATTAAATGGGGACTTTCTATTTTCAGGAGAAGAAAATAATTGGGATCAAAATTACCTCTTTTTCCTTCCATTTCCTTCACATTCCTAAATTGCTACAAATTTTGAGAAAAATTTGCCTAGAATCTATGATTTTATTCACTTCTCTGAAGTATGGGCTTTAAAAAAGAATATTCTGTCAATAAATTCAAGTGGTAAGAAGAGAAAGCAATGAAACTCGAAGGATCTAGATGGCTGCTTTTTATAGAAAATCTGATGGGCAATATTAATTTTACCATCTTCTAAGAGATTTAAGCAGTATGACTATTCTTGATATATCCCAGCTACACTTAAATAGGTTGAGATTTCTTTTTTTGTTAATATGTCTGAACTGAACAGTTTTCTTAGCATGGACAATTGTCAACTTGGCTATCTCTATGATAATGCATATTTCATGGTGCAATGCCAGATCATTGAAGGCAAAATAAACTATGTTCTTTAAAAACTTGCCCTGATTCAAAGAAAACTCCCTATTTATTCTAATCCAAACATGACAGAGAGTGGAAAGAATGCCCCTCAGAATAGGCAGCATGAAAAACTTGTAGGAAATTCTCAGAACCTATAAAAACAGGAGCTACCAGTTACTTATTTCTGCAGGGTTGAGGTTTTAATTCTATTCCAGAAACAGCAGAGATAAGCACCCAGGAAAATGGCATTTTTTGCTCTCAATCCATATTATTTCCTGGGCATTCTAAAAATTCATTTATCTATCTTTTTATCCTCTGTCCAAATATGAAATTGAAATGTGCTAGATCATAACTGTATATTCTTCCCTATTCCAAATTTCATTTGACAACGCAGTCACTTGAGCATATAAGGCAATAATAGAACCCCATTCTCTCATTTAAATTTTCATGGTAAGAGACATTATAGAAATATTAGAGGTGGTCAGTGTGGTTAGTGAGAGGGAATATTCTCACTCTATTTTATACAGGGTTTAGAATATTCTAGAATTATATTGTGTTTCTCTTATAATTTCTTCCACTGCTAAGCACATTATTGTGTAATATCTTTAGCCAAATGTCCTTCTAAATTGGACTTAGAACCTACTTAAAAATCCCTACACAAAATGAAACCAGCAAAGAACTTTTCTTATTCTTCCTGCCTTTAACTAACTTATCAAGCCTTACAGCCACTCTTCGAAGTTTTATGGGTCTCAAATGTATCACAAAATAATTGTCTTTTTGCTGTCAGAGATATTTTCTAATTTTAGCTTTATTTAACTTACCTTTATGGAAACTGAAACAATTATTTAGAAAAAAAGACTATGATTCCCAGGTACATTCCTCTAACAAGATATTGCACCATACTGAGGATGGTAATAAACTCATTCCACATGAAATGTCCTAAATTAAGTCATCAGAGGGAGAGTTCAAGAAAATCATGTACCCTGAGTCGTATTGATTGATGATGAGTTTGCACAATTGTAAATAGCAACTCTATGTCTCTTGAGAATTAGTGGCTTACTGGTATCTTTTAAGGAAAGATAAAATCTCAGTGTATAGAGGCAGATGAACTAGAGAAAGAAATTAACTATAGAAGTGCAGAGTTGGAAGGGAGTTTAGAGGTAACAAATATCCTACCATATGCATAAATTCTGTCCATTTTCCCCAAAATAGCTCACACGGAACCTACTTGAGCACTTCTAGAGAATGAGACAATCCATTCTATTCTATATGGGGCTAGCTGAAAATTCTCATTTACACTGACATGCAATTGCCTTCAATTTCAACACGTTGCATTTAATTCTATTTATCAAATACACATTTGGGGTGGGGATTGATATGCATCTTGCCCTGTACTAGGTATTACACTGATGTTCAAGGATATATGAAAACATACTTTCTCCTTCCTCCATGGGAAGGAAACAGAAAATAACTATCATGTTTCTATCACCCATATGACAGGTGAGGGAACACTTAGGAAAGTCATTTGTTTTTCAGAACCTACAGAGTATAACAATAACATCTCATGAGGTTGTTCTAAGGATTAAGTTTCCATACGATATATTTTAGTAAACTGTGAAAACTACACAAATGAAAATGCTGATTTTCACAATATCCCATGCAGTTTTCTATAATAAATCAACCCACTTTGGGCAATAATAATTTATTTAGCTGCTAGCCATGGAAGAAATGGTAGCATGTTGTCTCTTTTGTACTGAGCATTTCTTGCAGTTTCTGGCATGCCACAAATGTTTCATAAAGGTCTGTTGAATTAATCCAAATGACCACCCATTCAGGAGCCTCAAAAATGATGATATTACTGAAGAGTGTAGTAATTTAGAAGGATGGTTTTACTATGAAAGTGAAATAATGAGTTCACTTTAAATATGATCAGTTTATGTATGAAGCATCCTGCAGTACTGATCTAGAGGGTAAATGAGAGAACAGAACTGGATGTGAAGTTTCGGAAGTTTTCACAAACAGGGAATGGGTGAAATCATGTAAGAAGAGAAACAAGCAGTATCGCCTCAGAAAGAAAAGAACAGAAGCTCAACTCAAGAGCTAGACAATACTAGGAGTTGGGATTGGCAGAAAAAAACACTTAGGAAGAAAGCCAGAATGTATAGCCTTACCTCAGTTGAATCTGGTATTACTCACACTTTATTTACTCTCCTAAAATTCCCTTCTGTCTACCAATAAATATATAGTAATATCTACTCTCTGTCCAATATAACTTGGCATTTTATGATGTATGAGAAACAAGTGGCTGCAGATCTCTGGCCCCACCTGTAGGATGAGTGGGCACCTGGGCACTGGGTCCATAACCATAGCCCTCATCTCTGGTCCTTACATGGCTTTGATAGTCTGGAATTGTTTTCTGTCACTCTAGCAGTCATAGAATTAGTTCCATAAATTTATTAATTTATGGAGAATTCAAGCTACATCATGATAAGTTTTATTATTCTTGTTCTTTAAAAAAAAAAAAAAAAAGCCTGACTTGCCAGGATGGGAGAGATGGTGTATTGGTGTGTGAGAACATGTGTGTGTTTCCAAAGTTCATGTCTTATCTATATTTATTCTATTTTCAAGAATAGAGAAAGAAGAAATAATGTCTTTACAATGTTCAGTGACTAATTTTTCTAAAATCATAGAGAAGCAATCTTGTGAGATGTATTTTTAATAAATAAAATTATGATGAAAACTCTGAAGGTTAAAACAATCTATACTTTAATCCAAAGTGTGATTATTTTGTGAAGGGGAAATTTCATGAATTAAACACTTCTCTCCACTACTACTCATGATAATTAAGATGTATATATATTTTTATAAGGATTTAAAATCACATCACTTTAAGATATTCCAAATTTTAGAAGGGATGTTTTCTGTTATGAATCTCTTTAAAAAATCCACTGTATAGGTAGCCAAAGTTATAACATTGTAGTACATAAAAAGGGACATCTGCTTAAATTTTTCTGAATAGTTATGTGAGAAACACCTGCAGTGTTTCATCATTTACAAGTCAATTCACATTAACAGTAAACACTGCATTACTGTGGGGATGGTACATGGTCCACATGTAATTTTTTCAACCAAGGTTGCTTTAAGAACATATATATAAATATTACTGGAAACTTTCATACGCAATTCACATCTTTCTCCTTCCTAATGGAAAGATTAAACCTTTATATACACAATATATAAACAGGAATAAAAATTTAATCTAATAGAGACAAATATTTGACTACAAAATGCTTTATCATCTACAATGTTTATATCATATTTTTTAAACAATGGACTGTTAATTTATTACAGATTTT
Organism: Avahi laniger; assembly: GCA_963575035.1. Classification (NCBI taxonomy): domain Eukaryota; kingdom Metazoa; phylum Chordata; class Mammalia; order Primates; family Indriidae; genus Avahi; species Avahi laniger. The sequence continues at coordinate 12,772 of CAUYSK010053048.1, forward strand.
ACAACTGAGTGTATAATAATGGACAATTGAATAAGAACCAGATTAAGGTAAATAATTGAGAAGTTTTTCATTTTTAAAATAGATGAGAATTTTTCTCAAAGAACATCTCTCTTTGATATGATTTTAGTTATATCTACAGAGGAACAATCCTTTCATAAATAGAATAAAAAGTCTGTCAGTCATCTGAATGTTTCAGTATAAAATAGTTCTGCAGTACATGAACTTTCTATCTTTCTTTAATAATTGTATAAAGTAAAAGGAAAGATTGATTTTTTTTATGGAAATACTCCAAAATTTAAAACATACATAAAATCATTTGATCAAAATTTGCTCTTACACAGTACTCAGATTCTAATTCTTTATATATGATATTCTGTAATGTCCAAGATACTTCAAAATATTTTTGGAATGAGGTAGAATATAAACAAATAAAAAAAAAACTCCAAGCACAATATTCATTAACCAATAAACACTAAAAACAAATTACCTAAATTCCTCTACTGTCTGAAAAGGTTGTAAATATTGGAAGCTTTGCTGATGAAATAGGTTGAGCTTCTTGCTGGGCAATATTGATAAGAAGGGAAAGCTGTTATTTCAGTAGAAGGAAAAGCACTTAGTTAAGTAATAAGTGTATAGAATTCATTTGTTCAGACAGTTTGGAAATATTGTCCACGCTATGTTAGTTGAAAGAGAGTGTGATAAACTAGGGAATTCAGGAGCAACACTGGGAATAACAGAAAAGTTGATGAGGACGGCCTGGTGTTTCAATTCTTGTGATCCCAGCAACGTGGTAAAAGCTACATACGCAGACAAAGTCAACCAGTTATAACAGAGGACACTATTGGGAATGAACCATTGGGCCTCACTGCTCATTTCCTCGGATATGCATCCCACTCTGCTTTCTATTAATGATGTTATGAAGAGAAAACCCCACAGAAATGAATGAAGACTAATCGAGGACCAAAAATGGAGTACTATCCTAAGTTCTACCTTGAGAGGTGTTTGGGGTAGAGTTGGCAGCAGTTGTGTAGTCAACAAATGATGAAGTCACGAAGTGATAGTCTCAGGTTATAGAACAATTTGATTGTACTCTACCTGCAAGCTGAAGAATTTCTTGGAAATTGACAATGCATTGCATTTTGCTTTATCTGTTCTTTCTGGTAGCCATTTTGCATGGACAGATGGGGCACAACTTGAAACCAGAGAGCTCCTTGTCCCGGTACACACCTTGACTGCTTCTACTGCTTCTTACCCAGGGTGTGAGTGTAGGCAGAAACAGGAGTGAATAGCACTTGGGTTTTGTTTTCAGCTTAAAAATATCAGACATGATTTTATTTTGCTTCCTCCCAAAAATCCTACTGAAGTTAGAAGGGAGAAATTAAAACATAATAAACCCATAACAGCTCTAAGAAAAGATTGGATTGAAGGAATAACTAGGTCTCAATGGAGCAGATTTTTTGATAGATACCAGGAAGAGAGAAAATGGGTGAAATTACAATGCTCTTTTAAATAAAAGCAGATGAAACTAAGACTTAAGACATTTAAACAACAAAGGCTTTAAGGAAGTAGGAGCTATTCTTGATGACAAAGATTCAGAGACACAGAGTAAATATCAGAAGTGAGGCAGAAAAATGAGGGAAGTCTAAAGGAATGCCTGGGCCACTCACCACCCACATGGTTTGGTACTTGCTCCTGGAATTATAAAATTATCCTCTAAAACAATTGAATGATTTTCATAGGTAGAGCTGAGGCTTAAGGCATTCTCATTTTGTAAAGTTTGCAACATATCTCCCTCCTAGCCCTCCTGGCACTGCATAGTGAAACCAGCCAGGTCACCAATCCACTTGGTCAGCCCCACTTTGGAGTGGAGAGATCCCTAGGAATAAAATTTTACATAGCGACAGAGACTTTCATTTCTCTACAGACTATTGCATTTATTCATATAAATATACTATCAGTGGTTACCAAACACATTGAGAAAGCTAACAATACAATCCCAAAGAAACAAGGTGAGCCAAGAGAAGAACATCAAGGAACAGGAAAGACACTTGTAATTAATTGTCTCAATACTGATTAGAGAAACTGCTGCATCTATAAAACCAGAATAGGTATTAAGGGAATAGGTATTAAGGAGAAGTCCAAGAAGAAATGGTTCTTATAGCTTAAAAATTAGTAAGAAACTATAGGAAAAGCTAAGAAAGATGAAGAATCTCAGTTTTGCATTGAACTAAAAGATAAATGAATAAAAACTACAAGAAGAATGTTAACAGATATAAAGAATTAAATCAGGATACCAACATCCATCTGGTAAGAATTTTTAGAAGAGAAGAAACAGAAAATGAGATGGTTGAAAAAGACCAAAGAATAAATAGGCAAAAAATACCTGAAAATTTGACAACGTTCTTCAAAATAAGGTGGTTGTTATGTGGTTAAATGGCCATCAAGACCCATACGTACTCACACACAACTCAATGAAATGTCACGTCTCCATAGATTCATAGAATATCCTAAAAGCTACCAAAAAATAAAAGCTGCCTATTCAAAAGGGAATGAGAATCAAATTCATCATATTTCTAATCAGAAATGCTGAATGCCATAAGACAATAAAGCAACGTCTTCAAAGTTTTGAGGGAAAAATTATGAAATTCAAAATTTACTTTCAGTTGTACATTAAGTACAATAACAAATAATGACATTTGATATTTTCCAAGGACTCAAAATGTTTACTTTCCAAATATCTTTCTGAACCATTGCTTATGAAGGTCAAAAAGAAAGATAAAAACTAAAAAGAAAACCTGAGCGTGGAAGAATACAGAAATCAAAACTTAGCAAGTATAAGCAAACAAGAACGAACTGGGAGTAAAAGTGAAAATATCCTGAAACGACAGGTACGTAGTAGAACTGAAAAATCATCAACCCAAATTAGAACAGTGATCTAGATAGCTCCAAGGGGGGAAAAAAATGATACCTTTAAAAAAAATGTCTTTTCACTTTAAAAATAGGACATGTAATTAAGAAATATGTAATCTTAGTGATAAGGTGAAGGCATGTTATTATTTTTTTAAAGACTGTAAAACATGATTTCAAAATTTCAGGGAAAACAAAAGGAAAGTCCTAGTCAGATGATAAAGCAAATTGCGATAAATTTGGTGGCTAAAGGTAGAAAATCGATTTGACCTCCATGCTTGAGAGGTACATGCTTAGGGACAAAAAAAATTACGTTTTCTTTTTATGGAGCCAATTACAGTGCTTGTCTTCACAGGGAATCATAATTGAATAATCATACCAGAGAATGTGTTGTCTATTGGCTTCTTGGTTTTAAATTTTATAATGAATCTATAATTATAGTTGACAAAGAGCATGTATGAATGTAAAAATACATGTTCAGTTGATAGATGTCATAAAGTTGATGAAGGTTCAAACAAATGAGTAAACATGCTTAATTACAGCAGTTTTCCAAAAATCATTTTGACACCAATACAATACCTTCCTTTTTTAAAATCCTTAATTATAATACACCTCCTATGTATATTATTTTTTCCTTATAAGAACTGAATTCTGAACTTGGTTTTCTATGCATGAACCAAGCATGTAACAAATAGGGATAAAAAATCAAGTGAGTGGTTTCTTAAGGTGATTACCAAACACAGGTAAATTCTCGAGTTTGACAACCTGAGTCCTTTCCACTTTATGGAGAGACTCCTATACTAATCAAAGGACAAAAATTTGTCCACAGAGAAAATCTTTATTTTTATAAAATTTATATTTTATTTCTATGAAAGTATAAACTAAGGGCTCAAAGTATAGTGTTTAACAGATAAATTATGCTCGTCAATCATTCTCAGTTATATCCCATTCTTTAAAATCATTTATATGTTACTTATATTTATAGAAATATGGGATATTATATTCATATTTATATTTATCTCTAAACACAATCACACACACAAATACATGCTTATTTGAGTATTTGTGTATTTGCTCCACAGTGTGAAAATATTTCAAAGCAAGGATTTTCTGAAATGGTAAACATTTTCACTGGTAAAATTGTCTTTGCTTAGCCGGACTAACTCAGCTCACTGCCATATGAAAAAATTAAGTGCAGAAGGCAGTGAAAAACGACCAGTCATTTTTTTTCTCCCAGCTGATACATATCTTATTTATTCTTCTTTGTAACGTGTGGATGCTGCACCATGCCCTATTTTGTCTTCTGCCTCAATTAAAATGTAAATTTCTGCAGCCCATCTCTATAATTCCCAATTGCTCTAGGCAGGGGAATTTAAACTGCTTTTAATAAAACCAACTACAGATGCTGAAATAAGATTTCTTCCCAAGTCTTTGAAATCTATATGTGTGATGGTAGGCTGAAGCTTCTGTAGTTATGTCTCCGTCACAAACATTCAGATAAAAGGAAAAGGTGGCGATCGGTGCATTTTAATATCACCACATGTGCAAACCCACAGCTAGGGGACTGACCGTCCTTCTCCTTTTGGGCAATTTATAGCTATCAATTCCTTTCCTTTTATAAAAGATAAATGTTGGTCACATTTAGAATTTATAGCTTCCAAATGCCACTGCTCATTTCACCAGATAGGATAAAAATTTGATAGGTAGATTCAAAATTGAAGTCAAGTTTGCAAAACTGACTTTTGGATTTTTATATTAGCCTGTTGGTCTAACTCTTTAATTTATCCATCTCAGTCTCACCCTGTAAAAAATCCTGTTCCCTGTATCTTGTAAATGTCTTTGTCCCTTTTTCTGGTTAACTCCTAATGTTCTTGCAAGTCTTAACTCCAATGTCTTCCCCAAGAAATACTACCTGGGGCAGCCAGAGGGGCACATTGCCCACCTCGCCTCCCCCTTTCCTAGTGTGCACTGGCTGCTCTCTCAGAGTTGTCGTAATTTTCCATATTAGAATGATCATATAATTTGCCATCTAATCTAGGATAATTTAAAGATATAAATCATACAGGAATGGGGCAATCAGATGTAAACTAGGACTCTCTTAGGCAAACCAGGACATATTAACAACCCACTATTAAATGGACAGTTTCATATTATACTCAGACAATACAATAGTGTAGAAGAGGGTAAAAATTAGAGCATATCATTGGAGAAAGCATATCAAACCACATGGCTGACATTTATGGTTCTCTGATGCCTCCAGTCCTCATAAAGCTCATAGCCTTGTAATGATCCTACCACCAAGAAGGCGAAAACAATCTATCATAAATGCCAAACATTGAACAGTCTAATCTATGTTTCTCAAAACCAGTGATTTTCTACAGGGGGTGATTTGGTGCACTGGGGGACATCTGGCAATGTCTAAAGACATTTTTGGTTGTTGAAACTTGAGTGGGGGCTGAGGGGAGTGCTCCTGGCACCTAGTGGGTAGAGGTGGAGATGCTTCTGAACATGCATAGGACAGGCTCCCAGAACAAAGAATTATCCAGGCCCAAATGTCAGTAGTGTCCAGGCTGAGAAATGCTGCCCTAATCAGGCAATGTGGTAAGCAGGCCAGAAGGGCAAAGAACAAAGGCAGAGAGGATATGCAGTGTTTAGATTTCTCCCGGTGGGGAGAAGCATGCCTTGGGTGAGGAATGCTAGTTTCGTAATCATCCTCTACTGGTCATTTCCTGCACTGCTCTCATTACTTGTCATTGAGACAATGGCTACAAACGAAAAACAACTCTATGTCTATACCCTCTTCTAAGTATTTCACTGCAGAAAACAAAAATAAGCAAGTCCTTGAATTGCGTTTTCAAGTTCCTTCCCATTTTTAATCTCTTTTCCTGCCTCTGCAAAGTTAATCCTCGAAGCACTGCTTTCTTCATTTCAGTGCCCTGCTCAAACACCTCCCGCAATTAAGACCAAAGTCCTTAGCCATCAGTCTTCCTGAAACTAACTGTCTTGGAAAGTTCTTTATATGAGCGCCCGAGTTCAGCCTTTTATCCTAATCTCTGTCCTCAAAATAAGATTTCTTACCTCTAACTCTGATGTTTCCTGCCTGGAATGCCTTCTTGCCTCCACTCTATCTATCCCAACCCTATTTTTCTTTCAAGACCTTGCTTAAATTTCACTTCCTCCAAACGCTTCTCTCCATTTTCCCTATCTGTTTAATTCATTATTCATTTACTTGTATTAATCATTATCTTCTGATGTGTGGCATCCTTATCTTTCCATGAAAATACTAAATATATTAAGAAAAATATAAATTTACATTTTTGAAATGTCCTCTTTAGTAAACTTACTAATGGCAAATTACCCATAAAGATGTATAAGAAATATTATTGTCTGTTTATAACATTAATCATACTCACATATAACTGGCACTCAATAAATATATGTTGTTGACAACACTTATGGAGACATATCTGTGACTAAATAAGCTCCTAATGAGTTCAGCTTTCAAAGAAGGCAATTTTTTCCAGTCTCAATGCAAGAATGAAAAAAGAAGTAGACTTGTCAATACTTTGGGGAAAGAGTGTCAGAAGATATTCATTGTTGTCAATCCTTTCGTTATTGTTCAGATCCCACAAAGATGTAGCAAACTTGGGAGCAGGATTCAGGGGCTGAATTAAATAAAAAGCTCAGAGAAAGTTGGCATTTAATATAAGTATAAAAAAGGAAAGGATTCTTAAAAAGTTTCGAGTGTTGGTTAAATAGTGCTTCAGGAGATGTTTTTCAAACTAAGTCTAAGGGCACAAACTTGTAGGTCCACAAGTTCTACAGTTGTTTTGTTGTCTTGTTACTTAGCTTTTATTGAAATTGGAATCTAAAATGATTTTTACCACATAAAGATTTTATATTTTGATTATTTGCAGTTAAAAGATATTTTCAGGACATAACATTTGAGTTCCTTAGCCAGCATTTTTCAAAATTCAGAGAGTGCATGTTACTAAGGGTCTGAGAATTTCTTTTCTTAAAGAGAACTTATATAGCTCATGTTTTGGAAAAACTGGCTCATAATATAACTTTATGGATGATATTCGTCCATTTAATGAAAATGATAGCAATATATTTGTTTCCCGAACAATTAGAAGGTTTGTGACTTATTGATGCAAAAACCAGATTAGCTTTCTTCAATTGATGGCCCCTCGTATGGCCTATTCCTTCCTTTTCATCAATTTGTGAACTATCTATTTCATGTGATAAATGTGATTTTCTTCAGCAACCAACCAATTTTGATTCTTTTATTTTAGTTAAGAGAAGTTTAACCACCAAATAGACTTATTTATTGACGGAGTGTGCACTTATTAGTCTACAAAAATAGAAGAGTTCCTAATTTTTACAACTTGTTCATTTACTTTGTAAAAATTTTTGCAATTTTAATCTTGCAAATTTCTTATTGCATTATTTTATTAGAATTATTGCTAAAACTAAAATTAACACAGGTAGCTGAACTATAATACTTTTTTTCTTCTTCCTGAACTTGTAGAGATGCTAACCTTTTTTAAAGTTTTTTTTTTTTTTTTTAAATTGCAGAATATTATGGGGGTACAATGTCTTGGTTACATGATTGCTTTTGTACTGCTTGAGTCAAAGTTATAAGTGTACCCATCACCCAGATAGTGTACATTGTACACGTTAGATATGACTTCATCCAACCCCTCCCGTCTGCATGATTTCCATTGAGTCTTACTTCCATCTGTGCACATGAGTGCTGATCAGTTAGTTCCAATTTAATAGTGAATTCGTGGTGTTTGTTTTTCCATTCTTGTGAAACTTCACTTAGGAGGATTGTCTCCAGTTCCACCCAGATTATTGTAAAAGGTATGAATTCATTTTTTATGATTCATGAATTGATGGACACTTGGCTTGATTCCACATCTTTCTGATTGTGATTTGTGCTGCAATAAGTGTTTTAGAGCAAGTGTCTTTTTGATAAAATGACTTGTTCTCCTTTGTGTAAATACCCAGTAGTGGGATTGCTGCATCAAATGGTAGTTCTATTTCTAGTTCTTTGAGGAATCTCCATACTATTTTCCAGAGAGGTCGAGTCACAAATCTTAATGGTTCCTCGAAATGAGCCAACAACAGATAAGACAAAGTACAGAAAGAAGGAAAATCATTAGACCTGATTGTAACTCTGTCTAGATAACTCAACTCTGCAAATGCTAGAGCTGCATAAGATTTTGTGGAGGTTTTCACACCAAAAATACGAATGTTTTAAGTTGAAGTAAAATACTCCCTCCTTTTTAAAAAGACAACTAGCTGAAGTCAATCTAAAAATAATAAAAAAAAATCAATGCATTTCGTAGACCCTGTAATCCTTCTGCTGCAGGCAGCTGGAGCCCCGTGAGGACTTCCCAGAGGAAGCAGCTGGATGAGTAAGAGCTCATCCTTTATTGAATTCCCTAATAAAGAATGCACATCTTTTGGGACCAGCAGAAACATCAAGCATCACTCTGCTCGCAACCTCCCTTGTAAGGCAGACAGTTGGGGGTGGCGGGGGCAGATAATTGAATTAAATACAGTGACTGAACATGAAAGCCGTGCCTGCATCTCAGGGGATGAGTGCTGTCTGTAGAATTCACATCCCCTCTCCTTTTCAAGTTGCACTGACAGTGACTGGGCTGTCCGTGGAAAGTTGTTGAAGTTGCCCTTTGCAACCACTCCGCCTGTTAAGTGAGAGGGGGAGAAAGTCTGCACCTGGGATTTCATTTGAAGACATCTTTCCTCCAAGGTTCTTTCGGCCTCAGTTCAAAGTATTATTAATTCAGTCCACATCCTTTCCACAGACAGGCCGATCTCTGTCAATCTGACTGGATGTGTTACTCGTTGGTACTCTTCTAATTCAGTACACTGAGAGAGAGCAGTGAATGGCAAATCGATCTCAGATTGTAGACACAATGATCTGTAGACACAAGCTATGCAAAAGCATGTCTTTTTCTATTCTTTGATGGAGAAGTGTTTTTGCTTCATACTGGTCTTCCTGCTTCCTGAGAAGAGGAAATATTAACCGAATACAATAAATAAAACTTGAAGAATATGCTGAGAAAGATGGCTCTGTACTGAGGGAGAGAGTTAACAACGTTGATGCGTGTGGAGAAAGTTGGAGCACTGTCATGCATGCAATTGAAAGGCGAACGCCCCCTCTGAGCAGGCCCTGGACCTGTCATTTCACAGGGAGGAATGAAAGTGGTCTTTGGGTAAATGTCCACACCTTTTTCTGACTCTCACATGCTATCCCTTCCCACATCCTCTCCTTTCCTCCCTTCCCCCAGGAAGAGAAGTCAATATGGATTCCTCCTCCCTCCTTCATCTGCATAGAAAACTCCTTTAATGACTTAGCTCCTGTGTCTCCATCTTTTGCATTTCTCTTGGCTATTTTTTAAACAGAATATAAGGAGGACGTTCCACCTCTATCATCTTCCAATATAATCATACCTTTATGCTAAATCAGCCTCAAGGTACCACCTTATCATGTGCCTTCATTTCATGCAAAGCATTTAAAAGAGCATGTCCCCTTACTTCTAATACTCCCATCCTCCACGGTTTGGAAAACACGGTATGTACGGAAATCTCTTCTCACTGAGGCCGCTGCCTTATTTCTGAGTGTGGTGGATACTCTGCAGTCCTCATTCTGCATCCTGCTGGCAGAATTTTCAGCGGGTCATCAAAGGCTGGGTTTCTGGAATCAGATCCTGCAGGTTCACACCTTCCCTGTGCCATTCATGAACCGTGTAGTCTTTGGCAAGATATTAAATATGTGCACTTTGTTTTCCTCATCTACAAAAGAAGGAGACACTAATAGCTATCTCCCAGAGTTATTACATGAGGAAAGTGACTTGATTCACATAGGGCAACTGGAAAATTGTCTGGTACTCAATACATGTAGCAGTTATTACTAAGCCTCTATGCAGAGTTTGACCCTGCTCACCACTTTCTCCTCATTGAAATTCTCTTCTCCTTTGACCTTCAGGATATCATTTGTTCAAAGTACTGCTTAATTCTGTGTGTTTGATCTCTATTTCTTTTTCTCCATTTTCCTTCAACCTAAGGTTCTGTCCATGCCTCCCTCTCGAACTACACATTCTCCAAGAGCAATTCCTTTTTTCCAAGACATTGTGACATCTCAGTTTTTTTTTCTATAGCTCAAGCCTCTTTCCTTAAGGATCAGACTATATTGAATTACTCTCCTTCAATATCCTACAAACTCAGCTTTTTTTTATAATCATTACCCAAATCTGCCCCTCTTTCATTCTTCCTTTCTCAATAAATGGTTTTGTGAAACCATTTTCCAAAATTGGAACTGGAGATTGCTTTATTTCCCATGCATTCTTTCAAAATGTCTGTTGATATAACTCCATTCTCTCTTTCTCCATCCCCCTGCTGAACTGTAGGCCCTTATCATTTCTTCCTTCCACTGTTGCCATGACCTGCCACTTTTCTCATTGTCTTTGGTTCTGCCCCTCTTTCAACCGTCATCCACTTTCCTTCCCATCTGATCTTTCTGAAGCATCGGCCTCTTCAGGGTTTTCCACTTCTTAATACTCGTCAATGGCAAATCATCACTTTCCAGACAAACTCCAAAGCACTTAGCCTGATATGCAAGGTCCTCCCTAGCTGTCCAGTTCAATAGCATGCCACTGTCTCTGTGTTCCCCACACCTTATGGAACATTTAAAATACTTGATCCTTATAGAAATTTAATTTGATTCAATCTCTCTGATTTGTATTCAAATCAAAAGACGAAGGAGATTATCTTAAATTACACGAAGCAGGGATTTTTTCTTAGAAGCATCATGAATAGCCTCTTAGAAATACAAATGCTGAGGAACAAGAATAACTCTTCCAACTTATTCTAGAGCATAAGGTAGGATTTGGGGAGAAAACCTAGGAGCCCAAGTAGACAAAGCACTTGCAATCAGGGAGGAGTCTTGGTAATCATCTCTCTCCGGTGTCTCAATTCTGCCTGTACATTAGCATGATCCAGGGATCTTTTTAAATGTACCCATGGACAAGACCCATCATAGATCAAATAAATCAGACACTATGGTGTCCAGGCTTTGAAGCTCTTCATGTGATTCTAATGGATAGCCAGGGCTTAGGACCATAGATCCAGTCTAACCCAACATTTTACAGATGAACACATTATGACACATTCAATTTCATTTTCCTCTCAGTATTTTTCCCAGAAAAAATAAGCTTAGTAAAAAGGACTAAGCAAAAGATGATGACATAAAACAATAACCAACAGGCAAACATAGAAAAGGAATTTATTCTGCACGAGAATGGTGACCGTATATTATCTAGACCAGGACATTTTGAGCTCCCACTTTGCTCCCGATTGACACACAAATGTCTAAAATAATGATTGAAATATAGGGCTTATTAAAAATTTATTAGAATGAATTAATGAGTGGACGTTTACCAAACCTTAAAATAACATCTCGGAATAACACGAAATATCTCTTTCATTTGAAGAACTGTGTCCCCTACACAAATAGATACAGAGGTAAACTCTTCATGTTTGTATCTCTAAGACAGTGGAAACAGATGGTAACTATTATCCCATTCCTCTAAGAAGTAGATTTAGAGGAATGGGGTAATAGAAGTTGAATATCAGAATAGAATTATCTCAGGAAAAAAAATTCTATTGGGTTTATATTTTATTGTTCAACTGGAGTCAAGATTGAAAAGGAAAATGTAAATTATTTTCAGTTGCTCAATTAAGATATTTTTAAAAGGGAGAGATTATATTTGTAAATCATTTTTAAAAGTTGTTATGGGGCCTCGCATGGTAGCTCACACCTGTAATCCTGGCACTCTGGGAGTTCAAGGCAGGAGGACCATGTTGAGGTCAGGAGTTTGAAACCAGCCTGGGCAAGAGCGAGATCCTGTCTCTACTAAAAATAGAAAAAAATTAGCCGGGTGTAGGAGTGAGCTCCTGTAGTCCCAGATACTTGGGAGGCTGAGGCAGGAGGATTTCTTGAGCCTAGGAGTTTGAGGTTGCTATGAGTTAGGCTGACACAAGGGCACTCTAGCCCAGGTGACAGAGCAAGACTCTGTTTCAAAAAAAAAAAGAAAGAAAGAAAGATTAAAAAAAAAGGTTGTTATGGACTGAATTGTATCCCCATGCAAAATTCATAAATTGAAGTCCTAATCTCCTATATGACTGTATTTGGAGACAGGGCCTTTAAGGTGGTAGGTAAGGTTAAAAGAGGGCAACAGTGTGGAGTCCTAATCCAATAGAACCGGTGTTCTCACAAGGAGAAGAAGAGACACTAGAGATCTCTCTCTGTCATTTGAGGACAAGCCAGAAGGCAGCCATCTGCAAGTCAGAAAGAGAGCCCTTACCAAAATCCAACCTCATCCCCACTGGCACCTTGATCTTGGACCTCATGCCTCCGAAACTATGATAAAATAAATATCTGAGTTTAAGGCACTTAGACTCTGATATTCTGTTATGGTAGCCAGAGAAAACTAATACAAAAATGGACTTTTTTTCTTTAGGGTTGGCAATGACGGTTTGAAGAAGCAGAAAATTCAAAAACAAACTCACAAGGCCCATCATTTCATTCCAATAAAGAACTAGAGTTCAGGGAAGAGTGTGAGGCATGGTAGAAATATGTTAAATGAAATTCTCTGGAAATAAAATCCCACAGACTTTTCACATGTCTATGGTAAATGTTTGGAATGTTTTGTACATAACCTAACTTACAGCACAATATAATTTAACATCAAATTACTACAAGTCAATTATACATTTTAGAGGTTAAAGACGAGATGCCACTCTGTAATTTCCTCCCAACTGCCTTTGGTCTTCTACTGAGGTCATCATTTCTGGGTTTTGTTTTAAAATGAAAACTGAAAAATAAAAATTATCTGTCTATGTAGCAAGTGGAAAATGACAGGGAAACATATTGGATCATTTAGATTCTCTTTACAACGCAAGCTCAGATAACACTGTTAGTGTTTATTCTCATATATTTTCAAAGCCTGCCTGCATTACATTCTACAGGCCACCCTGTGGCTTTTGAAACAAAATAATCATTCTTTTTTTTTTTTCCTATAAATTCATTTTAGCAGCACTTGTGTTTTGATTTGCTGCAAGTCCTCTAGCACTTATTAACATTCAGAGTGGTTCAGGGCGGCCTCATGCAAATGCGCTCCTTCAACCGACAAAACGCGCATTTTCTGTTTGACAATCAACATTTCATTAATAGCCTGTTAAAGCTGGAATGGACCTTAATGAGGACCTGTTTCCGCTCCCCATCTCCCACCCAGTGATATTAGCAACAGATGAAAGGCCCAGGCAACTTGACTTCCAGGACATTATGCTACCTACATGAACAACATTAGAGGATGCTTTCTTGGGATACACATACTGGAATTTCAAGCTCCAGGAAAATCTGTATCAAGTTTGTTTTTAATTGAATACATCTTAGTATCCCAAGTCCTTGCTTTATCACGTAAATAAAAGTAAAGTCATTGCTATACATGTGTAATACATTCTTCAGTATAAAGGATATTTTTCATGCAAAAAATAAACATTGGTATGAAAAGGACTAACACACTAAATTTAATTTTTATCTATCTTTTGTACCTATTACAAAGAATCATCTGTTGTTTAAATTCATACACACACATATCCCCCCAGCACATCTCCTAGGCCAAAACTAAGCCTAGGAGAAAACATTCATGAGTCGTCTTTGATCCGCCAAATGAACTTTGTAAAACATTTGGCTCTGTCACTCTTACAGAAATGAAAGATAAACAAGCCTCAGATGAAAATGTGTTGGAAGAAAAAAGAAAAAACTATCCTTGAGGTCTAGCTTCCTCTTCCCCTCTATTCATACCAGCTTTTGAATCCTACCCATTTTCCCTCTAGACCTCTCAGGAATTTCTTCTGCCCACAATAAACAAGCTGGCACACGAATCACCAAGATCCCTTCACATGCTAAGATCTGCCTATCTGAGAACTCACAGAACACAAAGTGTGAGAAGAAAGAAAATGCCAAGCTAGTCTAACCAGAAATGAAGAAGCAGAGAGTTGTAACTCTAGAAATGAAAGATGCAAGGATGTAACAGTTCGCTTCAGGAGCAGAAAGGTAAGAGAGGAAGAGCAAAAAACTACTTTGCTAAGCCACGTGTGATCGGGTAAGCGAATTATATAACTGGTCATTTTGCAGTTTTGTCACGATCTGAAAATGTACAAAATGTAGATAGTATCACTGAGTACAAACTTAATATACTTTAACAATGATTTAAAAATTCACACTAAGATATGATAAGTTAAAAAACGTTATCATCTGTATAAATTTGAAGATTTCATGATCCCATTAAAATTATTAAACATTAACAAATTTAAATTTAAAAACACCTATTGCTATAACCCCAGCTTCTGTAGATTGCATTATATTGATGATCTGGGTTTTTAAAAGACCCAATTAAGACACACAATGCATCTATTCATCACTCATTTACCCATTCAACAAACATTTACTGAGCATCTACTAGGTTCCAGCACTGTGTTAGCAGGAAAACTCTGACTAAGGGGCCAACTAAAACGTTGATGTGGAATCTGCCCTGTTCCACATTAGCATGGAACCTACTTCTCTGAGTCTGGATTATTACCTCTTTCCATTTGGAACACAGTGACTGCATACCACACAGCTCAGTACACTCACATAAAAATTACATACAGCAGAGAACCATTCAAAACTCTACTCAGTGATGTGTCTGTCTGAGGGCAATGCAAAGCAGTGATGGTTACCAGGTAAGCTTAACACTGAGCCACCAAATAGTGTGTCTGCACTTCAATGGCATCAGCGAGTACCACTGAGAAGGGTCGGCAGCTGCTCTGCTGTGTGCCCTCAAATGAGAAGCGCATTTGTGCTCACAGAGCACTGAAGAGGAAAACATGGACAAGGAAGATTTTACTTCCTTAGTGTATTGAAGTTTCACATAATTTTGGGCCTACTATTAATATATTCACATATATTAATATATGCATATACATTTTACTATATAAGTATATCCATTTTGATATATACATGGAGTGAAAACCATAGTGGGGCTACTTCAAAAAAAAAGAGAAGAAATTTTCATGTACATTTATGTGTTTGTCCCTTAATACAAAAATATTTCTAAAACAGCTGTTAACATATCCACTTTTTGATTTGGGGGCTTCAGCTTATCTCCCTGAAGGTCTGTTTTATCCTAAAATGAAGTAGCAATTTAAGGCTAATAAAAGTTTCAGGTTATTTATGTTTATTTTATGGTATTTTTTAATTAGTGCCACGTTACAGAAATATACCTCAAGGCAACTTATTTGTGAAAGGCACATTTAAAAATAACAACTCGATTTATAAATATGCTAAATATGTTTTTGCTTTTCTCTCAATAGTACCAGCCTATAGTTTAGAATTTGTAGTAAATGTAAATACTTCCTCTGGCTGATAATTTCTCTTCCAGACATCTACCAGGGTGATTATATTTGATAAGTGGACGTGATTTATGTTCATACGTGTGTGTCTTCCTAGCTCTACTTTAAACCTACATCACTCTGAGAGAAGTTATAACTTCAAATTAGCCATCAGTATCTTAATGTGAGTTAGTTTCTGAGCTTACCTGCCAGGGTTCCGAGGGCGATAGAGTTCTCACGTTGTGAGAGGGCATAGAGTACTAGGGGGTGTCATGCTAAACGCAATGCTAAAGTTTGTTGGCTATGGGGACTGTGTATCTGGAAAAGAGATTCGGGGATTAGCAAAGAAGAACAAAACACTTCACCTAGGATTGATCATCGCTGCCAGACATCAGCTTGCTGCATAGCTTGACTTCTCTCCGCCTAAGGAGATTTTCACAAAATTGAGATCCGAGGGTGCAATCTCGGAGTCATTTCTAAGTGGATGTCACAGAATAAGGCAAAGGAGGAAGAATAAGAATAATTACAAATTGAAAACCACCTCTCTCCCATCTCCCACCAGAATGATCCCCCTTTTTCTGTCTTTATCGTTCCCTACTCTAGTCTATAAGCTCCCCTGCCAAAAGGTCTGGGAG
>CAUYSK010053049.1:0-58735 GCA_963575035.1 Avahi laniger
AATGTACGTGAAACCCTTGTAGAGCATGATGTCAATACTTACAACCAGGAAACCTTTATTCTGACCCTTAGGGTCAGATGCCTTGACTTTTGTATCAGAGATTCTATTAACATCCAATATTAAATTATTAAGATAATCTCAGAATTTCATATGCAGTTCCTGCCTAAAATAAATAGTCGCTGCTATCACAATGATGTTAAAACTCCACTATATGTTGAACATTGTGGCAGAAACACTGCTAAATGCTTTGTATACTGTATCTGACTTAATCTTCATGACAACCAAATAAGACAAATATTTCGTGTCCCAATTTTTCAGAAAAAGACTCTGTGGGTCAAAGATCCTAAGTCACTGACACATCATAGAACTAATTAGTAGCTGAGATTGAATTTCATTCAATGTCTGTCTCACTCTAATGTTTTATGCTGTATAATATAATATCCACTTAAAGACTACCAATCTGCTTTAAGCTGGCTTTCGTTGAAATTGAGTCATGTAACCTTCACTGAAAAGAGACAGTCCTTTGATTGGCCAGATCTGAGTCACTGCCTACCTCCAGAGCTGGAATGGAATCAAGAACACCAGAACTGCACGGGATTAGAATGAAAAAGAGATGTTCTTTCCAGAGCAGCACTTTCTAATAGAAATGCAATCTGAGTTTCATATGTAATTTTAAATGTTTGAGTAGACACATTAAAAACATAAGAAATAAAGTTAACATATTAAAATATAATATAAATTATATTATAATTATAATGTATTTTATGTAACCCAATATATCTCAAATATTATTTCAATATCTCTATATAAACAATTATTAATTAATCAGATATTTTTCATTTTCTTTAAATTTGGAATAAGTTTTTAAAATTTGGTTCATATTTTACACTTTCAGCATATAATTTAATTAAAACTTCAGTTCCTTAATTGCACTATCCTTTTTTCAACTGCTCAATACCATATGTGGCTAGCGACTACCATATTGGGCAGCACAGCTCTAGAATCTAGAGGGCACTTGAAGTGTAGTGTTATCAGGAGAAAAACAAATGCTATTGGCTAGCAAAACAACACATGTACCTTACAGCTTCCTGGTTGGTTTCCTGTCTTTTTGTCTCTCAACATTCTGGTCATATCAATAGAAAGATCTCCATGTGAACAAGAAGTTAAACAACATAGACTGCAATTTAAATCCCTTAATCAATTTGTTCCAATTTATTTTTCTAAACCTAACTTTCCAAACCTAACAGTATCTCTGTGTCTAAATTCTGACCTAAACTGAGAATTTTCATTACTGCACTGTCACACATGGCTTAGTTATCCTTTAGGAGTTGGTGATATTTTTAAGGGGTAATATATGCTAGCGAACATTTGGAAACCTGTGGGGACATTTTTACTTATTCAGCCACTAGGGTTTGCTATCAGTATTCAGTGGGTAGGGACCAGAGATGCTAAACATCTTTCCATCTTTCTAACTAGATGCCAATTGTAGTCCCAGGTAAGAAACACCCACTGGTATACTAATAACAAGCTCTCCAGAGGGGGAACAAAAAGCCCAGATTTGTACAGTTTGCTGATTTGTATGATGTAAACACTCCATCATGGTTAATTTCAAGCTACCAACCTGACATTTTTAAAAAATAGATATAAAAATTATCTGCTAAATATGGCTCCTAATGCCTAGAAATATATAGAAAAGATACATTAGAGGTCACTTTCACCTGAATCATTAAAAATTCAGTATATACAGCAAATTCATAATTATGATTACCTCTATCTGACAAAGAGGACTGAGCCTGAGAAAGCAAATCAAAAGTCAACTTTAGAATATTATTTAATGTTTTAATTTTTATGAGATAAAGAGAGCATAGTAATGTAATATCTATAATTTCAATAAAACATAAAAGCTTTAACAACTGTTATACTATATTGGATGGAGACAGAAATTATGGCCTTAGATGGAAGTTGTCTTATCGTTAGTTTATTTATGACTGTTTGAAGAAATATGGAGGAGATGTTTACCATTGAAAAATATATTAAATATGTTTTTCTATCCAGAACCTTCAATTTTAAAGCTAAATATTTAATTTACTAACTTCTATTTTATCCTATATTCTATCTGAAACTTAAATGCCATGTAAACCTTGAAAAGATAAAATACCCAAATATCATATAATGAAATAATTTCTTAATTAATTTAAGAAAATCCAATAACTTTGACGATATTTTTGTTTTAACAATTTGTACCCTAGTAGTCTAAAGATTTCAAACTTTTAAATAGCTAAGCATATAGTTTCATGATTTTTTAACCTTAATGTTTCACTTTAAAAAGTTTATGGTAAAATATAATGAAAAAGATTGATTTAAAAACACTTGAAAATGACGAAATTTCTCAGTTTAATGAAAAAACAAATCAAGTTATGTTTTAAAACTATTATCTCTGAATTAAATTTAAATTTACTTGGATTTTTATCTCAATTTAGAAATATGTGCATATCTCAAAATAGTGGTAAACAAATATAGTATTTTCTCTAAGAAATTAGATCCCCCAAAGACATATAATGAGGCTGATATTCATTGCTAATACTGTCAAAATAAAACAAACATGCTTCTGAATTTAGAGAAGTATTCTTATCAAGAGGAAAAACTAGGGTTTTTACTATGAAAGAAAACACTTTCCTTCTTAGAGAAAACCAAAAACATGACATCATAATGCCCCCTATTGTTTAAAATGGGGTATGCATTGGAAATAGTTCCTAAACTGTCTACAAATGGAGTTTTTGGTAACTTGAGTTGATTTTCAGAGTAGATAGAAACATTAAAAAACAAAGCAAAATCAACAGCTGGACTCTAAAGAGAGCATCTGCAAAAAGTTTGAGACTTGCAGCTTGCATAATTTGACTATAAAAAGAAAAAATTCTAAGAGCACCAGAAGACACAAATTAAAATCCAATTTTGTGATAATAACAGTAAACTTATTTTAATGTCTATTTTAATTGATATGCTTCATATGTTATTTCACTAAAATAATGACCCCAATAAACATGATATCTGCCACAAACACTCAAGCACCATGTAAAAACAGCCAAAAATATAGTCTCTCTGAGAGGAAAGAGGAAGGTGTGATAGGCAGACTGGCCACATGATGGCAACATTTTACCATATAAATGCAAATAAGCCAGCATTTGACAGTGGAAATCCCCTTGAGTTAAGGAAAGTGCTTAAAATATGAAATTTAAAAGGGCCCATTTTCTGCAGTAAAGTAAATATTTACCTAAAACTCTACCAGGTATCTTCATTTTAGTCTGAATAAATATATCTTCCTCATAAATTTTATTTTGTGGCTATGTCAATTTTCACATCTAACCTACTTTACATGCAATGCATGCTTTATTTCAACCTTTCAAAATATTCTGTTAAATTTAAATTTTCAATATATGAGGGATTTGTTGACCCTCCCCCTTGGACTAGTTATATATTGTGGAACACTCTGTCGTAGAGCTGTGCTTTCTCCCTAATATATTCCAAAGCTATGCCTCCTCCTCCAACCACTCCCCCAAACCCCTTCCTGGTGGGAGAATCTTACTGATCACCTTCTGGACTTGACAGCTGTTCCTGACATCCGAACTACAAATGGCCCTAGGGTTGGAGGGAATCTGATTATGCTTTAGTGGAAATGCCTGGAGTGGGGAAATAAGACATTCCAGTTCTCCTGACAGCTGGGCCCGAAGTGGTTTTCTAAGACAATCTTCAATTGTCTATGATATTGCTGACAATTAAACAATTAGGTCCACAACATTTAAAAGAACCAAAAGGAAATATTTGATTAATTACTATGATAAAGTTAAACACAAGTGTCATACTTTTCTATCAAGTAGATCTCTTCGGGTCACATTTTTAACTTTATATGTAGTGAACATTAAACAATCGATTTTCTAAAGTGTTCTAATATATGTTCTAGGTGTTCATTCACTAATTTATAAGGTAATAAAGGTGACAATCTCTACTCATTAGCATATAGTCCAAATCAAAAATACTATCTTCTTAGAAATTAACTAGCATTATTGTATCATTCTGTTATCAGAAAGCAGGGCTCAACCCTCTCACAGGTTGGTACCTCACATCATTAGGAAGAGTCAGGCAAGAAAAATGGCACTGTCTTTTTATTCATACAAACTCAACACTATTGAAAAAGAAATCTAAATGTAACATTCCAAAAATTGGCCAACACCAACATTTTGACTTAAAAAAAATATGTCCCATCACTGAAAAATGTGTTGAAAACCAATGAGTGTTAAATATATTATATGTTATATATTTAATATATGTATTTATTATATATATTTAATATATATTATATATATTACATATATAATAAATATACATAAAGTAGGACTAAATTACAGTTTCCAGGACAAGTTAATGCTGGATCAAGAGGATGGTAGTAATATTTATTACAAGGAAATCAATCAGACATGAAATATTCACTGTTAGTCACATAACAAGTAACTTAGGTTACTGTAAATGTCATAGTCAAATATATATGCATAGGTGTCTGTATCTGCATACACGTACACACATATATATATGTATTTGAAATTACAGAGCAAAGATGAAAGAAATCACATTGAATTATTTATTCATAACCATTTTTGTACTTTGATTCTACTTGTATGCAAGATCCCAAAACTTGTATACCCAAAAAAACAGATGGAGCAAATATAGTACAGTGATTCAAACATAATAGAAAGCCACTATACATATTTAGGAAAGGAAAGTATTAATACATTTTCTTGTTCCACTGATGTTGCAGAATATTTCTAAAAATACATTTCTTTCATAAGAAAAAATTGTATTATTAGTGCTTTTCTTTTAATTTAGAGCTAACTAATAATTTTAAGATGGCTGATCATAGATCAATGATTTGCAGAAATATTGGTAACACTAATTTGCATGCAGGACAACTGAGATATAAAAAAGCTAAGGATTAAGTTTTGTGCTGCTGACCTACTGTAGGGAGAAGAGGGGGAAAGGATCATAAAAATTTTGTACAGGGAAATTTTGTCCTTGGACAGTAAGAAGCACACGCACATAAACATTGATATTCCCATCACTTACTAATATTATATATCTATATCAAAATAATTATCTATTAAAATTATTCATTTACCATGT
Organism: Avahi laniger; assembly: GCA_963575035.1. Lineage (NCBI taxonomy): Eukaryota > Metazoa > Chordata > Mammalia > Primates > Indriidae > Avahi > Avahi laniger. Next base: position 5,173 of record CAUYSK010053049.1, read on the forward strand.
AACTATGATAGATGAAATATAGATGATGAGTTATTAGCAAAATTATAATTTTCATTTTACATCATTTATCTTATAAAAATAATCACTTGCATCATAAATTTTATTTCACAAAACTCTGAAATATTAAAATAAATAATGATAAACTTTTGTTCCCATAGCCCATTCTTCTCTCCACTAGGTGGCTCTGTTATGGAAATTTCTCCCCATAATTTAAAAATTATTAATATTTATAGTTTTTATTTTATAGATACTATTTATTAAATATGCATTTATTTGTGCTAGACACTGAGCTAAATGTTTCATAGTTTATTTCAGCATTTGATATTAAAAAGTAAAAATAAATAAGTAAAGAAATAATCTAAATATTTGCCTTAGTGTAATGAACATTAGTTAACTGTTCTTGGCAACTATTTAATATTAGGGAACCAAACTTTTATCCTAATTACAGACCTGTTAAGATAATTTCAGCCATATTTTACACAGAAGCCAATTCAAAGTGGCCTAAACAACAAAGGAATGTTTGGCCTACATAACAAGATATTCCAGGCTTGAATAATCTATCATTAAGGACCAGCTCTTTTGGTCTCTCCCTTCTGCCATGTATAGTTACAATCGATGGCAGCGTCCAATCTCATGGTTTTAACACGGTTACAAGTACCAATCAAAGCCACACGTTTTCTTGTTCATAACCAGGTCAAGAGAAAGAAAACACCTCTGCCCTAACAGCACAAAAAAATTTTAGTCTATTTGATTAACTGGGCCATTAAAATTATATGCCCAATAATTGTCACTAGGGAAATGCAATGCACTGGCTGGCCTATGCCTAAATTCCTGAATGCTGATATGAGAAGCAGGAATTTCATGATTGCCTTGGAACCCTCAAGTCTCCCTTCTTGGATTTAGGGACAATTTGATAAATTGCATAACACCTACATATAAGTGAGAAATGCACGGATGTTGGCACATCAACCACGATCTCACTTACTGAATAAATACACTGTTTAACCTAAATTACCTAATAATATTCACATTCGATATTTACCATCTCAATTCTGAGCCAATATCCTTTATTATGTTTTTGTTTAGAAAAGAAGCTCCCTTTGAAGTCATTGGAAGGATTTTCTTTGCAACAAAAAGTTGTCTTCAACTCCTGAGCGTACCCTTTTATAATATAGAGGTAGATAAAAGATACATCTCACTGGACAAATGGACATAAAGAAAATATTCCATTTTCAAAGTAGAAAATATATTTAGTTCTACCCTACATATATATTTTGTATTTGTTCGTATATGAGTGTTTTTCTGATAATTTAGATGGAAAATCAATTATACTTTTTAATTGAACTTTCTTGTACCTCACCTTAGACTGTGAAAAAAGACTAGCCATGAAAAGTGTATTTGAAGATAATAAAAAACCCACTTGAGGTAAACATGGGTTTTGAGGGGCATCATAAATAGGGTCTGCAGTTCCTTTGTATTTTGCCACTAGAGCTACTATTTCTTCACATATTTGCTCACAAATAGTTGTCTAAAATTTTAAAACCAAATATTTACTTATTCATAGTCCTGATTATGCTTAGAGCAGGTTGATATTCTAATTTTATTTTTCCCAAATGTTTTAGGTTTATTTCATTATGCAAATTTAAGAGCAAAATGATGCTAATGCTTAGCACTTTACAACAGGAAGAAAAAACCTATTCAAATTATTTAAGAGTGCAGAAAACCTATCCTACAATTTACTTGCTTTTTTCACTGTATTATCAAAGAATTTCCATTTTCTAATCCTCAGTGAGAATCACCTCTAACTTTTTATCTCTTTTTTAAAAGTTTACTTTAAGCTTTAATTTGTATGCTTTTACATCTACGTCTTGACTTTGTTTTAAGTTATAGACATTTATTTTCCACAATAGTTAAATTGAGAATCAGGCATTTTTCCATCTCTTCCTATTCTCTTGACTCTAGGATGTGTGCTTCACATGCAACAGGGAAGTCCTCATGTCACTCTGCTCAAATTTACATTCGCCTTTCATTGGTACATCACAAAGAGAACACATGGCTTTATCACCATTCAGCATGAAGTACTCTTTTGGATGCTTATTTTTAAAAGTGACTGAGTTGCCTGATATTGGCAATCCACTAGTTTGCAAAAAGTCTTGTAGTCTAGTCTATTGTGACTGTTGTGGAAATTTTTCCAGGGCCATTAAACCATTAGGTCTATAGTTCTGGGACTTTTACTTTTAGTGAAGCTCCAAAGCAGAGCACAAAAGAGGATAATTCTTCTTATCTTTAAAAGAAAGATCAGAGAATTTGCACTGATCTTGTTGAGTAATGACTCAAAAATAGACGCCTTAGCCCATCACCCACTACAACGGTATGTAAGAGGCAGTGGGGAGAGTGATTCAAGGATGATTTGAGAGAACAGTTTTGGGGAGAGAATTGTCGCAGGGCCATGCTATCCTCCAGCTCTGTGGGGAGGGAAAATATGTGCTTTCCACTCATCTCAAAACAAGTGGAAGGGCTTCAACCCAACCACTTGGGAAATTTGATCTGGAATTTCTGGAGTACATGGGTTGCTAGAGTCAGTGCCTGATTCTCAATTGGAGATGTGTGAAAGTGAAAAAATGCAGCAGGAAGCATCATGACATATGAAAGATGGGTGAGGGCAAGCATGTGTGTGATCCCCGTAGGCTACATTGACCCAGGGAGGTCCCCACGTGGCAGAACATGAATCGTCTGCAATAAGGATCTGGAAAAAAGCAGAAGAAAGAAGTTTTGTTTGTTTGTTTGTTTGTTTGTTTATTCCAGGGTATTGTGAGGATACAAACATTATGGTTACACTTTATGTCTTTGCCTCATCCAAGTGCGGGTAAGAGGCATGTCTTTCCGCCCCCCCCACAGTGCTCCCCGTGTCCCCTAGTTGTGGATTTACCCCCCCATCCCCCTAATCCCTGGACAGTATTTCTGCCATGTGATCACCCTAGTGTTGATCAGTTAGTACCAATTTGATGGCGAGTACAAGTGGGGCCCATTCTTCTGCTCTTGTGGTGCCTCACTTTGGATAATGGGCTTAAGTTTAATCCAGGAAAGAATAAGAGGTGCTAGATCACTGTCAATTCTTATGATTGAGTAATATTCCATTGTAAACATATACCAAATTTTAATAATCCACTCATGTATTGACGGGCCCTTGTGTTGTTTCCACATCCTTGCAATAGTGAATTGTGCTGCCATAAACATTCGAATGCAGATGTCTTTATCGTAGAATGTTTTGTGCTCTTTTGGGTAGATGCCTAATAGTGCTATTGCTGGATCGAATGGGATTTCTATTTTTAGCTCTCTGAGGTATCTTTGAATTCTTTTCCACAGAGGTTGCACTAATTTGCAGTCCCACCAGCAGTGTAAGAGTGTTCCTGTCTCTCCACATCCTCGCCAACATTTGTTGTTTTGGGATTTTTTGATAGAGGTGAATCTCACTGGGGTTAGGTGATATCTCATTGAGGTTTTGATTTGCATTTCTCTAATGATTAGAGATGTTGAGCATTTTTTTATACGTTTGCTGGCCATTATTCTGTCTTCCTTTGAAAAATTTCTGTTCATTTTCCTTTGCTCATTTGTTGATGGGGTTGTTTGAAGAAAGAAGTTTTAACTATTCTAATACAGAGAAGCTAAAGGAGAGTCTAAGTTATCAGGAATAGAATAAACTTTTCACCTACTGTGTGGTTATTCCACCAATAAATGCCCAGTTAGGTTTATTGAATTTTGAATTTGGCTTTCTTGGATCGAATTTTTCAAATTCAAATATGTAGGTGGTTGAAAAGTCAAATCTACAAAACAAAGTATATTTGGTGAAGTCTAGCTGCCATCCTAACCCTTCTGCCCTGACCCCCTCTTGTTCCTCTCTTCTGCTCTAAGTAACTATTGTTCTTATAGTTGCATTTGAACACACACACACATATATATATTCAATCATATATAACATATATGCATGTGATATATATGACATATATGATAGATACATACATAATACACTCATATATGTATATATGTACACAGAGAAAGCTGTGCAGTACTCTGCAGTGCTCCACTGGATGGACATACCATAGTTTATACAACCAATTACTTTATGACAGATATTTGGTTATTTCTGGGTTTTCTGCCATTACAAATAGCGGCTGGATTTTATAGAGAGAGGCTCAGAGCAGGGAGGAAGTTGTCTGGGAAGTAGGCAGGTAACAGAACTTGTAAGGCTCTAAAAGACCATAGTAAGAAATTTGGACTTTTTTCTAAGGGCATCCGTAAGTCATTGAAGAGTTTCAAGCACAAGAATGACATAACGTAATTTTGGTTTTGTCCAGGTCTATGCAAATTGAAGAAGAAAGGCCCAGGAAGGTGGCTATTGCATGAATTGCAAAAGCAGTTCTCTGTTAGGAAGATAATTTTATTTATGATATATGTCATGTGCTTACCCTGAAGCCTGCAATTTGAAATAATTTCCTAGGAGAGCAGATCAGTATAGCCAACTAGAGTTTGCATGATACTTCAAAATAGGTTTCTAAGTATAAAAGTTCAAAATAGATTCTAATACTATATTGCCTGGTCTAAGTGCATGTATTTATTCAACATATTTAGAGTATATCAAAATCTTATATAAGTTATAAGCTATTTAAGAAAAATGCAGAGTAATATCTATATGTGTACAAAGGCAGAAATCTGAAGTAGTTTTGTGGTCAATGAGGGCACTGAAAATTTAGCTTTTCAGAATCCACAAAGCCTTTTCAAAACCATGGCATTAGTTGAGCTGAGTTTGAAATCCACTACACATTAGAGATAAAAATTCAATCATGGGCCGAGCACGGCAGATCACGCCTGTAATCCTAGCACTCTGGGAGGCCGAGGCGGGTGGATCGTTTGAGCTCAGGAGTTTGAGACCAGCCTGAGCAAGAGTGAGACTCCGTCTCTACTACAAATAGAAAGAAATTAGCTGGAAAAATAAAAATATATATCAAAAAAATTAGCCGGGCATGGTGGTGCATGCCTGTAGTCCCAGCTACTCGTGAGGCTGAGGCAGGAGGATCGCTTGAGCCCAGGAGTTTCAGGTTGCTGTGAGCTAGGCTGATGCCACGGCACTCTAGCCCGGGCAACAGAGTGAGACTGTCTCAAAAAAAAAAAAAAAAAAATTCAATCATGGCTTACGTAGTTAAACAGTGATATTTTTAGGTTTCCTTTTTAGACTTAAGAAGTCACCCTCGTTGTGTAATCATACTGATTTACTTTGCAATATCCAAAGTAAAATTATCAATAAATACAAGTCCTCTGTCTTAGTACATGCCAGGTTTATTATCAATTAACCAAATTCTGAATTTCACAAAAGCTCTTAAGTTATTTTAAAAGAAAATATGTTGGTGTTTCTAAGCAAAGACTCAGGTTTTTCATTATTATTATTCAATAAGACTTTGTATTTATTTCCTTTTGTTCTTTTCTTGTTTGTTTTGCTGATTTTTGTCTTGGGGAAAATGTATAAATTCTCTTTCTCCAAAACCTGAAACAGTTACATTTTACGAATCTATCTATAAATAATAAATCTTACTGAGATTCCTGGTACTTGACATAAAAATTTATACTACTGCGACTACTGCCACTATCTACTTTGAGCCCCTATCACATGCCAGATACTGTGTCAAGTCATTGTACTAAGAGCTTTTCATAATCAGATTTTTTCCTTAAAACAACTCTGTGAAGGCTCCGTCATTACTACCATTTAAAGGCATAGGAACAAAGGTGTTAACAGGTTAAAGACTTGCTCAAGAATCACACAGGTGCATACAAATCATGATTGAATTAAGGTTTGACTAATTCTAAAGGGGAAGCTAAAATTAGTAGCTTATGGCAGTGTGTAATACCCAGGTATAATTTCTTTTGTTGAATAACATATAAATAAAATTAAATTACTTTCCACTATTTAAAAATTGGGATTATTATTTTTAAAATATATTTCTACCTTCTCTTAAAGATCAGAAGATTGGCAACTTTGGGCCATGGCTACAAATGGTTGGGGTGACACTCCTTGACATAGAGAATGTGCTCCTTACTGCTCCTACTGTTCTCTGTGACACTGAGGCTGAGGGTCCATTGCTTTTGCTCGTCCTATAGGCACTGTTATTTATTTTCCCTACCATGCCCCTGAATATATTATCATATGTGGCTCTTGCTCTAATGTTTGTGTTCCAGCCAATTCACTATCCCGCCATGCTTTCATCCATTCCTCCTTCTTTAAAGATGATAACACAATAATGCCAATATCCAGATGTACATCTGGATCTGGAAAAAAACAACGTTAAGGCAAGCTACTCTTTATGTTACACATGCTTATGAATACTACACAGAAGATATGGCTAGACTTAACAATTCCTCTTTTTCCTTTAGCTTCACTTCTCTGAGTTACTGCAGCATGTTCATTTTACAGATTGCAGGGGTTCAATTCACAAAGTACATCAGATCCAAAGGACACAAAGCTTGGCTGTTTCATCTGTTTTTGATTGAATTCTGAAGGAGAATACACTATGTTGGAGCACATGGGAAGACAAGCCTGAGATAATCTGTGTCTTGTCCTACTTGCTGAATGTCCATGTTGCCTTCTTATCTTCTAAGACTCAATTGAGGCTTTATCTCCAGTAGCCATTGTGGCTAATTTCATTGTCCACAACAACCACATCTTCATAAGTGTGCTATAGCTGTACAGAGGGCCCCCATGTGACCGGCTGAAGGAGGAGGAAAAATCCAGACCTTGGTTTATTAATGGATTAGCTCAGTATGTCAACTGAAAATGAACAGTGACTACACTGCAGCCACATTCATGGGTGGCCTTGAAAGATATTACAGAAGGAAAATATTCCCAATAAGCTGAGCTGCAAAGCAGTGGACCTGTTTATCTACTTTGTGAGGGAGAAGTGGCCAAAGGTACAATTATGCAAAAAGTCTTTGGCAGTAGCCAGTGGCTTTACCTTCTGGTCAATGGACTAGAAGGGAAAGCATTAAAGATCAGAGATAAAAAGGTATGGGTCAGAGTCACATGTCTGGAAATATGGAGTAAAAAGAAAGTGTGTATATTTTTGTATCCTCTTTAATGCTCACCAGAAAGTATGCACCATGAAAAAGAGACTAGACAAGTAAGTAGATAAAATTATTTGATCAACTGACATTACAAATGTCATCATCAACAACTCCAGACCTGTCATAGAGGGTACATTAAAGGAATAATCGCATAGTAGAGATAGAGGTTACATAAGGACCGATGAGCATGAACTCCCACTTACCAAGTTATGTATAGCTACTTCTGCTTCTGAATGTTTAACATGTTCAACAACAGAGACCAACTGTGCACTCGATTGTTGAAAATAATTCTCCAGGAGTCTCTCATATGTCTGCATGTTTTATTAGTGGAGGTACTGGCTACTCTTTCTCAGAACTATTTTCTCAAGAGTGTTTTTACAACAAACAGCCTTGAAAGATAGATTATTTCATTGGGGGAAAGGGCAGATTTATTTACTATCCAGTATAATAATGGCAACTCCTCCCTCTGAGGAAAAGATACAAGTTATTTCCCATTATAAAATATCTGGGTTCACTAAGCTTATCCTGTAGTTCAACTCATTGCATATATATTCTTCTTTGTAAACCTCTCTGGGAATTGAAGCTGAGGAAACCAGAACAAAAACAATGATACTTTTAGAAGTAGAGACTAAGATGAATGTTATCAGAGGCTGGGGGTCAGGAGGCAAGGGAATAGGGAGCTACTGGTCAAAGGATACAAAGTTTCTGCTAGACTGGAGGAAAAAGTTTTGATACCTATTGCACAGCAGGGTGATTCATAGTCAGTAATAATGTATTGCATATTTCAAAATAACTAAGAGTAAATTTCAAATATTTCACCACAAAAAAAAATTTAAGTGAGGTGATGGATATGTTAATCAGCTTGATTTAATCATTCTACCTGGTACACATATATGAAAATATCACACTGTACTCCATAAGGGTAATATAATTATGATTTGTCAATCATAAATAATATTAATTTAAAAAGACGATATTCTACTGCTATTGCATTAAGTAATAAACTGTCCATTGTCTCTGATCCAAGAGTCTCATCTTCTCCAAAATCTGTGAAATTATGGCAGACAAATTTATTAGTTTAAAAATAGGGTAAAATGTCAGTTCCTTTGCAGTTCTTGACATCAATATGGCACTATGACTTGGGAAGAGCAACTGACCACTTACCCTCGTTCCATACTGGTAAGGCAGTAAGTATATCTCTCTTAGGACAGATGCTTATTCTGAGTATGGGTTTGCCATTCTTACCTGCACCATTGCAGTTTATAAGGTTTATGGAATTCTTAATTCAAAGGCAAGGATTTCATATGGCATAGCATCTAAACAAGGGTTCTACTTTGCAGTGAAGGAGGTAAGGGAATGGGTCTATCACCATGGAATCCATGGTTAAGTCTATACCAACCATCTAGAAGCAGCTGGCTTTACGGAATGCTGGAACAACTTTTTAAAGAAACAGCTTCAGCACCAGCAGAAAGGCGATTCTCTGAAAGGATGGGATGTCATCCTTTGATATGTTTTAATTGCATTAAATCAGAGGCTTCAGTATGGTATTGTATTCCAATAATAAAAATATGTGGATTCAAGAATCAAAGGGTAGAAACAGGAGTGACCTTACTTAACATCACTGCCAATGGTCCACTAGGGACTTTTGTGCTTCTCACCTCTACAACTCTAAGCTGTGCTGGAATAGAGGTCTTGAAATCCAAAAAGGGTATATTCTTACCAGTTATAAGTTCCAGTTGCCCCTGGGGCACCATGTTCTCCAGAACTCCTTGTGTCCAGGGACCAGTCAACAAGAATAGGTATCACCATACTAACAAGAGTAATTGACCCAACAAGAGAAGGTAGGGCTGCTTTTACACAAGGGGGGCAGGAAGCAACACATGGAACTTAAATTATCCACTTGGGCACGTTGGTACACCCTTGCCCCATTGAACAGTTACATGCAGCAACTCAGGCCTGAATGGGGTATGATCGTCAAGCATTCAGTTGCTTGGGAATGAAGGTTTGGGTCACACGAACAGGGAGGCAATCAAGATTTGCAAAAGTGATAGGTGAAAACACAGGAGGATTTAGAGTGGATTGTGTAGAAAGAAAAGGGTGAGTACCAGTTGCAGCCCGAGATAACCTGTAGTGCCTGGGGCTACAGTTCATCCCACAAATTTCTCTCTTTTGAGTTTCTCCACAGTAAGAGAGCTCCATGGGAACTGTGGCAGCCATGAAAATGCACCATTTAGATCTCTTGCTAAAGGAATTATAATTTACTGATGGCCATAGCTGCTGCTCTCAAACCTGCCAACATGATTATGCTGAGGCCACACTTGAAAACGGCAGGGACAACTCTGACAGGTGACTTTGCCTCAAGGACTTTTCATTGGTTTGACCAAAACTTTCTTCAAACTGCATTGCAAGAACCTCCTTCCTTCCTTCTCTCCTTCACACAGGTCAGAACTGCATTCCCACCTCCTTCAGCTCCTTCTCATCCATCCCTTACAGATGTTTTCCCAAATATATTTCTTGCATGTCTAATTCCATCGTGGTGTGTGCCTCTTATAGGACCTGATCTAGCTCAGTGAATTATTGTCAATAAATGCAACAAGAGTAAAATACTTTGTTAGTTAAGCCACTACCAATAGTGTCAACAGTGATCTTCATTGGCTCTGTGGGTGCGATCATCAATTTTGTGAATTTGTATTAGAAATAGAAGCTGAATACCCTGATAGAAACTTGATATCTTAGCAGTGACAATATTGCATGCAATTTTTTTTAAGTCAGGGCCGAGATTGAAATTTTGTGATTAAGAAGATCACATTTTGAACTCTGTTTTGAATGCCAAATAGCTTTGAAAATTACTTTTTGCTGTAGACTTGGTGATGTTTCTTAATTAATTTAACCTAAAATTATGAGAGAAAACACCATCTATATACAAAACTTATACTGCAGGAAATAATTTTGATGACAACTAACATTGTTTGAATTACAAGTAATGTCAAGCTGCTTTATGCACTTTCTAGTCTGTGAAAGGTTAAGTTAAAAAGGAATACCATTCCCACACAATTTTTCAGGATATGTATTTTTCTAGCTCAAAATACAGTTCCAATATTTCCAAGTTCAAAGGAAATTTTCATATTTTAAAATCTATTTAACTGTGTAAGTGAAGAGCTTCCACCTAACTTTCAATTGGAAGTGAATAATCTGAAATGTAAGGATATGCTAACAGGCAAATATCTAGAGAAGAATTTAACAAAATTCTATAAATGGCTTATACACGCTCATGAGTTAATACCGGTATTTGGTAGCACCTATCTGTGTGAAAGGCATTTTCAAAGACAAAATATATAAAATCTCATATCAGATCAGCATTGGCAGATGAACAGTTGCAATTGATTTTGACCATATGGAACACTAACTTTGAACCCCAATTGAGTGACATATTATTTCTAAAAGAGAACTCTATTCTCCTCATTAGTAGATCGGTATTACCAAAAATTATCTTCAATTTTTATGCTTTTGAATTTCATAAATAAGATTTTTAGAAACCTGTTTTCTCATTTGTTACATAATCAACTCCGTAATAATCTCAATTTTGTCTTTCAGCCCCAACCTAAAATACTTACTGTCTGACTCTTTGTGGTAACATATAACATAGGTTATCAGTGTGACAGGTGCAAAAACAGAAACTATATACAAAATCTTGATTTTTTGAATTGTATACTATTTTAATATCAGAATTTTATTTGAGAACAATTCTATGATGCCTTTAGATAAAAACACATTGGCAAAAAATCAGATACGTAACTGGAAACATTCTATGAGGAATTTCAGAATGATGCCATTTAGGTTTTCATCACCCAGTTTCCCTGGTATTATACCACCTGAAGCCATTATTTGTGGCTTAATGTAAGACAAAATTATTTGAAATCGTTCAACATTTTTTATTATATTGGAACTTTCGGTATGATACAAGATGCACAATTAATCTGTTAATTATTCTATTGTGTAAAATGTTGTAGCTGTATTTAAGATAAGCTTCAAAATACAAGGATTTACCAAAAATAGCAATATAAGTTAAAATATATGACTATCCAAAAATTGTATGTTTGGGTGAAACAGGGAGCTGTTTACTGATTCTACCAACTTGTTTCCTGTCATGCTCAGTGGTACATCAAAAACAAACAAACTGGGAATGAAATAAATATGTAGTTTATATCTAAGAGAAAATGTAATAATATAGCATATTAAATGAACTTGTGCTCACATTAATAAACTTTAAAAAATACAGTGTTAAAACTATTGTACCACTGATAATGAGGCTTTCGAAAAATATGCACACTGAAAATAAAGCTTCAAATAAAAATAATGAATATTAATTATATTATTCTTCTGGATGGAATTCAGGACTGCTATTAAAAGAATAAAACAAATTAGACTGAGATTGTTAATTCTCTTTTTATTATTAATAGAAGATAAATACTTTGTTAGAATTAAATTCATCTCAAACTTATTCTTTGAAATGCTAATTAATAGAATAGGATTATGGATTTGTTAATTAAAATAAGATACCTGAGGGAATTGAAATTAATTTTGATGTCCTAATAGATACCCCTGTATCAATAAATCTCCCAGGTGTTTTGTCAGCATTATATAAAAGTGGCTAAAAGCATTTTTAGCTTGACTTTGGCTAAAGTGAGAAGAAATTATCCATTTTAGGCTAATCACAATGCATGAAGTAGATTAATGTAGTTTTTCATTAAGACTAATCTCCACGGATATGTTAGAAAATTTAGAATAAGCTCCTAAACTCTATATATCTAAATCATTTGTTCAAATGTGATTCAATTTTATAGTTACTGAAAACTATAACCATCTGGCAGATGTTTTCTGGCCTACGTGAAATGAGTTGAGGGGCTCATTTCTGTTTCTATTGAACACATGCCCAGGTCACCAGATATACCACCACAATTTGTACCCTAATTAGCAATCACGAGCATGTGTGGGCTGCATGGTAATGAAACATGGGCTATCTTCCAAATCTAGAAATGAATCTATTCAGATACAAATAGAAATGCCCTTGTAGGGTCAGCAGCAAGAGAGCTTGCATTTCTGTGTAGAAAAAAAATTGGCCTCAGGTATTCATTTTGCATTTTCTGTGAATATTCTTCTTTCTCAATAAAAATTATAAAATATAACACAAATTAAAGAATATTGTCACTATGGTTCTTAGTATTTGGGGAAAAACAGCTCCCTCTGAGAATTTCATAACAGCAACAGAACCTCTTTTATAAAATAAACTTTTATACATACAACAATATTTGTATATAATCTCAGAAACTTCACAGAATACCCTTACCTCTCACACTAGTAAAAATCTTGGAAATATGACCAATATTTTTACTGTGAGGCATAGGCTAATATTAATATGCAAGATTTTTGCCCCAAAAATATATAAGAACATTTAAATGAAAAGATTCAACAAAATCTCTAACATTTTTTTTAATATCCTAACTATAATGGCACACACACACACAATTCCAGATGCTTTTATAAGTTGGTAGTTCTTTAATGTCTGAGGTTGTATTTATACATCTGTGGTCAAATAAGCCATAGGTTTACCAAAAGTTACCTCCATTTTACATGATCTCTTCTATTTAGTTCATAAATTTCAAAAACATACTATGAATGCCTAAATAGAATGTTCTTGACCTGCTGGGAGATTAATTACAGAAGTAGGAAAATGAAACTCAGGAGAGAAAATAAGAGTTTTCTTTTTATACCAAATTTATATAGTATTTAGGTGGGAGATGTGGTCTAAATGTTTGTGTTTCCCTCCAACTTCATATGTTGAAATCTTAACATCCAAGGTGATGATATTAGGAGGTGGGTGGGGTCTTTGGGAGCTGACTAGGTCATGAGGATGGAGTTCTCATGAATGGGATTAGTGCTCTTATAAAAAAGGCCCGAAAGAGACCCCTTGTTTCTTCTACCATGTGAGGACAGGCACTGTCTATGAACCAGAATAGGGACCTCACCAAAAATTCAATCTTCCAATGCCTTGATCTTGGGCTTCTCAGCCTCCAGAACCGTGAGAAACAAATTCTATTGTTTAAAAGCTACCCAGTGTATGGTATTTTGTTATAGCTACCCAAACAGACTGACAGTATACCCACTGTGGCACTTGGGAAAATCCATTCAAGGCAACGAATCTATATGGAGTTAGAATGAGACATAAATAAGATAGAGGAAGTTCCTGCCCTTTTGACACTATGTGGGAGAGATTTACATAAGAAAATGGGCAGTTAGAGCACTGTATAGTGTAGGCCCTATGATCGAGAAGGACAAGACAGTCTGGTAGCCCCTAAGAGGCAGATCTAAGAGGAAGAACAGGGTCTCTGGACCTACAGATCTCAGAAGGCCATGAGTGTATTTGATTTGATTCTAAGTCCTATGTCAGCTCTATAACTGGTCCACAGAAAGGCATATAACAGAGATTTGTGCTGTTAAAAATCCAATATATCATAGCATTGTTGTTGGTGGTGGTGGGGGTGTGTGTATACAACTTATAGACCATAAGAGCTTTTTGAGTAATCAGTATGGATAATTATTTATACATTTTCATACAAATGTGTATAGAAATCTGAAGACCAGAAGAGCAGTATGAGCTAATATTACGGATTTTGGAGTCCATAGAGATTAGAGCCAGCATGTAGGTAAGATTGCTCAGGGAAAGAGTATACGATGAGAATGTGAAAGAGTATTACGGATGCTGCATAGGTAATACCAGAAGCAAAAGTTGGGGAAACATAAGAAAGTCCTCAGAGTAATAAAAGCAAAACCAAGAGGAAATAATATCAAATAAGCCAAAGAAGGAAAGTGTTTTGAAACAAGAGAGTTGTCAACAGTTAAGTGCGAAGAAAGGTCAAGTGAACAAAGATTTCAAAGCTTATTTATGTTTGGCAACCAGAGGGCCATATGTTACCTTGGAAACAACAGTTTCAGAGAACCGATAGGCCTTTGAGTTAGGGAGTAGAAGCAGATTGCACTTGTCTAAGTAGAACAGCAAATGGTGGGTGGGTAGGGGAAGCTGAGAAGGCAAATATTGACACATATTTTAAGAAGTTTCTATTCAAATAAGAGAGGCAAAGGGTCTGACACTGCAACTGGCAAAGATGCAAATGAGAAAAATATTGCTTCTTTTTTTTTTTTTTCACATGATACATTCCTGCACAAAGCATTTCACACAGATTTAAGTACTTTCTGCCAGGAAGGAGAGGTCAAGAAATCATTACAATGAATTACTAGAAATGGTTTGTGAAGTCACCTTTCCTTTAGGTTAATCTGTCCAAATTACTTGTAAAATGTGCCTGAGGGTAAGGAGATGAAGCAGGTAAACCCTGGAGCCCACTTACAACTCTGCAGCACTGTTCTTTGATGCTTCGCTTCTTCTACTTTAATTAGCCTTCTGAGGAACACCTTACAAAGGCTAATGTAACATTTCTCAGATTCTTTCTGGTAATAAGAAGATAAAATATGAGTGGAAAGATTAAACACAGATGACATGGCCCTTACCTCAATTTCCTTATCTACAAATACTTGCAGCCAAATTCAACTACGATTTTAACATTCTTCCCTTGCCATTGTTTTATTTGTTTCTACTTGACTAAACAAGTGGTTTTCTTCTGTGAGTTCTCTTGTCCACTAATATGCACAAATACAAAGTCAAAAATGAATTAGATGAAAAGAATTAGATGAATTAGATGAAAAGTCATGTTTCCTTTTTTTTGTTGTATGTAACAATTTTTAAAGCAGAAAACTCTCAGATGCAGGTTTTTTTTTTTTATCTTTGTCTACTTTAAACTGGTAAACCATTTAAGTCTTCCCTTTCCTCTAGCACACTAACAACAGAAAGGGATATAGTGAGCTTCTGTGGGATCCCTAGAGTCTCCTACTTTGACAATCCCACTTCATTTATAAACAAAAGATAAAAGTTTTGAATTATTTTACCTTCACTTTTTTCAAGATATCTTGGTGGCAGAGTCACTTAAGACCTTCTATGTAGCTTGATAGACAGGTTTCACACCTCCGCCTTCCTAGACAAAACTACAGATCACTTCAAGACTCAGCATTGGCACCAAAATGCAATATTCATATAGTAAATAGATTGTTTATTAACTCAATAAATTATTTAAAGTTATTCTCTGGATAAATGTAAGAGGGTAATCAAAAAGAGAGTGCCTCTTCGCCTTCCCCCAAAAAATAAATAAATGCCAGATCTTAAGAAGGAACATGAAAATTATCTTTAGCCTGGGAGGTCACATTCTGTTGTTTCCCACTTTAGCTTTCTGAAAAAAATGCTTGTATGGGGTTATATGTTTGTTTAGTGAACTATCTGGCCTTAAATGAGTTAAGGAAACTTTGTGGAATGAAATAGGCAAATTGTGTTTTATGCGAATACCACGCTGATTATTGCTTAATTTCTTCTTAACTGTAACGTTTGAAAGCTTTATGCCACTGATATATCAGAGGTAATTTTGAATGAACATGAAGCAAGCGATCATAAAATTTTTAGACTTTCTAGGCCAGTAGTTTTTAAGAAAATTTTGTAATAAAATCAAAGCTTCTTTGCTTAAAAAGAGGAAAGTGAGGGTTCACATTCTCACCTGCTCAACCTGTCTGGGCCCCCCCATCTTGTCATGCCCCTCATACCCACAGAAGTCCCAGAAGTCTCCTCTGGGAACATGAGGTTTTCCTAAGACACATTTTGAAATTCATCGATCTAATCTATTACTTTCTCACATTTCTTTCCTCTCCTAATTTGGGTTATTTTATGGCTCATAATCACCTTCAACTGAAGAACAATCAGCGAACATAGTTGGAACCAAATTTTGTAGAAAACATACACAGAGTTTGTAAAAGGGAGAGAAATTTACTCACCTTATCAATTTGTTGTAATTAATTAAATTAAATATATATTACATTTAATCCCCTATTGCAGCATCTGCTGCGAAAGATGTTAAGTGCATGTGAATTTTCTTCCTACAAGCACTCCCTCTCTGAAGTCAAACAAGGACTCTAGAGATGCCCTCAAGCTTTCTTCAAAGAAAAAAATATTTAAAGTTATTGTTCCTCTAGTAAGAATCATTTTGTTGTGTTTCCTGAAATGTGGGTATATATGTTCTAAATTAGGGCTATAGAAAATAGAATTCAAAAGAATTCTCCAAAGCTGGAGTTTTAGGATCTGTAGCACCTTAATGGGATTAGTTCCCCCAATTTCTGAATTCCATCCGTGTGACCCTGGTGATACAATGAAATTTAAATTAATAGTAGCTCCATTTTACTTGTTTCTGGGGCATTTTAAATAAAAACACCATGAACAGAATCAGGCTAGGTTTCTCATTCTGAATTTTTGCTCACCCATCAGGCATGGCCTTACAAGTTGTACAAGGATACAGTGTTGTCATATGTATGAGGAGGCCACTCACATGGTAGATGTGGAAAATTCCTATATTGATTACAACAATTTTTCTGACAGATGAAAGTAAAATTTCAATTCTAACAATATCAGAAAAGAGTCTCAAGGTAGAGGTTCCA
The DNA here is from genome assembly GCA_963575035.1 of Avahi laniger. Classification (NCBI taxonomy): domain Eukaryota; kingdom Metazoa; phylum Chordata; class Mammalia; order Primates; family Indriidae; genus Avahi; species Avahi laniger. Next base: position 21,868 of record CAUYSK010053049.1, read on the forward strand.
TGACAGATATTTTTTCTTTTGCCTCTAGACATCCATTCTCTGCCCATCTCCACCTATCTCTACCCTGCTCTCTGTCTGGAAAAGTTCAATTTGACTTTCTAAAAAGTAGAACCTTCATGTCTTCTGGCTTCTTATTGGAATTTAGTCAATGAAGAGCTGGAAAATAGGCAGGTGAGAGGAGAGTGAAGACAGGGAAGCTATTTCCCTATCTCAATCCCTTTGTGACTCCCCCTTTCCTTCTGGATTCCTGATGTAAATCACACACTTGTCTCTTTGGGACTAACTAATAGACTGAGGGGTATTCATTCTGGGTCCTACATTCACAAATTTATAAATAATCCATTTGTAAATAAACATACCTGACCTTCTTCTATTTTGAAGGTGTTACAGGGCTCCTATTGATGGCCTGACTCCTGCACGTCCCTTCCTCTTCACACTCAGGCACCGCATAAGCTGCCCTTCCCTTTCACTCATGCTCCACATTCGGGGCCTCAGTTCCACTGACACGTGCCTCTGAATCTCTCTAACAGAAAAAAAAAGAAATGAAAGGACAATTAGAAAAGAAGTATTTATGGAGAATAGGATCCTCCTAGAAAATCTAGCACAAGTACTATGGTCATTTTCAATTAGGAAAGCAATCAAAATCTTAGATATTCTTTTTTACTGTGAAAAACACCACTTCACACTGCAAAACAATAAAAATCTTAATCTGAAGTTTGCATAAAGTGCTTAGTGCTTGAAACATAAACATCAAACCATACAAAAGTTTTAAAATATGAGTTTTATATCCCAACATCTAACCCCTGTTTCCACTGTCTTTTTAAAAATTTACTTTTTTTCCCCTTGGGATGGATATTAGAAGATAGTCTTAAAATATTCTGAAAATATTCAACTATCTAAATATTATAAATACCTGAAAATACTTATAAGATTATGCTTCAGATTCCTGATTTATCAATTTAAACAGTACCTATTGACTCTCAACAATATTAGATTAGATTAGCCATTTAATAAAATTACCCTTCTTTTCACCTCACTACAGTATATACAAAGATATACAATTGTTTTTCATATATTTTCAAAGTTTATATAATTTATCTTCTATTATTTATCTATAACCAGGACCTTTGTGTTTTATTCATAGGTTTATTACAAAAATTAAAGACTAATAATAGCACTTATACTACGGCATACAATATTGCAGAATGAAGTTGATTGAAAGAAAAGGACAAATAACTGTAAGATACTAAATATGTGCCACTAAAGGAAAAATATTCTCAGCATCAAGGTCAAATTAATTCTTTTTAGACACTCAATTGCTCAAAATACTGCCAAGTGAGTATGCTTGTTCCTCCATCTTGAACCATAAATCTCATCATGTATAATTTTAAATTGGAGAGAATTAAAAATAAACATGTAATAATCTACAAATTATACACAAATGTAGCATTATTTATGTAAAACTTTCAATGGATTTGTTAATCCTAGGAAAAACTGACAATGAGAATAAAATCATGGATTCACAAGGTAACCTTGGTAACAGTTTGGCTTGGTTTCCATGGTTACAAAGAGTACAGCTGAAAGGCTCAAAGAATCACAATTTCCTTTGATTGGTAGATTCTCGAAAATGATGATTTGAAAGGTGACAGGGGATTTAAAAATAGAAAAAGATTTTCCTCATGAGGAGCAAGACATTAGTGTAATAATAGCACACTGATGGTCAGACACAAGACAGGCCTTTGAAATTTAATGAAACCTCCCTTTGCTCCTTCATAAAAAATTGGGTAGAATATCTCAAAGTATAACAGCATGAATCTGCAAACTAAAATCCCTGCTCCTGATTAATTAGCCAAAGTATATTAGATTGTTTATAATGTACTTTAAAAAATTACTAACAATTAAAAATCTGTTAGTTGACTTAAATTATGAATGAGCCCAAAGACTATGATAAATATTTTGATGCTCCTGTACTGTTTTATGGAGTTTCATAACCAAAAGAGGAAAAAAAAATAGTGTGTTAGAAACCGCAGTGAGAAGGGCACTGAGAAATCTAGAGTTAAGATATATCTATGCAGCTAGTTGCATGAACTAGTTGCATACCATCTTATTTGAAATGTGCTTTTCATCTCACTAAATAACTCTCAGTACTTACTATCAGAAATATTAATACAACAGAAACTGAATAACTACCTAAGCTACTTATTAGGAAACATTATAATATATCATTTTAAGAATCTGTTTTTATGCCATGAATCTTATGCTTTTAAAATATTTCCTTTCAATTTGAAAGGTAAACTTGAAGAGATGTGTAGACAGGCTAGGAAAAATGTGGATAGAGCTCTAAATACTTAGCCCTTCCATGCTATGTCAGAGACTCAGAAAAGGTAGGAAAAATATACAAGATTCTTCATTTAGATTTTTCTAGAAGTAAGGATGCTTAAAGGAAAGAAAATTCAAATAATCTTTCCCAGAGTTAGCTGGGAAAGGAAAAATGGGAAAGCAAAGTGGTTGAAGACAAAAAATTTAAGAAAACAACACAAATTCTCTGAGAGAAGGAAAGGACATGAAATGAGTACACTAAAGTCCATGGGTCTAGTAACCACCTTAATAGCAGTCTCAGTCCCTTTTACCATACAGTGTCCCAAACCCTTAAATTCTAACCCCCACAGTTAATAGACTAGTCACTCTAGAAATTCTGTGGTCAAAGTAGTAGTTTCCACTCGTATTTCTGTTCCAGTGGTTGGAAGAGTGTGGAAATGGCTACTGGAGGAAGTGACAAGAGAATTACCTAGGCTAACCACCGTAGAAGCAAAGGAGGTTTTAGAAGCCCATTTTATTTTGGTTGCAAGGATACTCATCACAGAACAGAAGCAGGTCACATAGCCAACTTAGAATATTGAAACCTGATTCAAAATATTTTACAAAAACAACAAATAAAAAAGGAGGAGCAGAGACCAAATCCTCTAAATAAGATATCACAGAGCCTGGATTGAATTATTCTCTTGACCTCCATGGTTTCAGGCTACATAAAAGTAATAGACTATGAAATACCAAAATCTTAAACTGAAGCTCTTTGAATTCTAAGTTAGGTTGGACAATGTACTCACACTGCATCAGAAGAATTAAAAGACCTCAATACAGGTGGATTAAAGAAAGGAGGAGGGGATGGGCAAACCTACCTAATGGGTACAGTGAACACTATTCAGGTGATTGGCACACTTACAGTCTTGACTCAAGCACTGCAAAAGCAATCCATGTAACCAAAAACATTTGTACCCACTTAATATTTTGAAATTAAAAAAAATTTAAAAAAGAAAGCAGCATGTTAACACTACCAAAATATTATTGAAAGAAGAAAGGATTGAATGAAAAAGAAAGATAAAAGGAAGAGTACAAAGAAAGAAGAAGATAGCTGAGAGGGAGATAGGGAGGAATACTATACAAAAGTGAAATAAAAAATCAACTCTGAAAGAAAAAAATTACCTAAGAAAATAAAGAAAAAATTTTACTGTTTCTTGCCAAAGAAAAATTAAAGAAAACACAAATTCAAGATGCCAATATATTAAGTTTACAATAATAATATAGCAGAATAAAATTCAAATGCAGGGCTAAGAACACAATTAAAGGGTCAAAAATAATATTAAAGAGCTAAGAAATAATTTGAAAATAACAAATAAAATAAGTAACCAAGATTATATTAAGTAACATAAGTAGAATGGTAACAAGCTAGAAAATATAGAGATCCTTGAGATAAAAATGTGAATGCAGAGAAATAAGACAAAATTATTAAAGCAACTGGAAAAAAACATAGAGAGCAAATAAGGAAAGTAAAACCTAGGATAACTCTCATATCTGAAGCAGAGAACACAATTAATGGATACAGAAAAAAATTTTAAGAAAAATATTTTATATAAAAGAATAAATGGATGCACGGATCAAAAGGTTATATGCTTTAAAAAGAAGTGCTGTAAAACACTACCTCACATGTAGTAGTCAACATATTGAGATTCAAGGGTAAAGAAAAACTTCACTCATCTAGGCAAGGAAAACAAGACATTTCTGAGGTGAAAAATGTCTATTGTCTTCAGACATTCACATAAATATTCAAAGGCAATAGGAGCAGAGTGTACAATGATCTAAAGAGAAATGAAGTGTAAACTAGGAATGTTATACTCAGCCTATCTGTCAAGTTAAGTATAAAAGCAACAGGAATTTTCAGATATGCCTGAATTAAGGAAACATGGACCAATGAGCCCTTCTTGAAAACACAGCATTATGGCAAATCTAACCACCCGTGATACGGTGATGTTGTGGTTAAAGGGCTAATGGGAAGCATTGAAATTCTATAGATAAGACTGAAACCAAATATTGTTAAGATATATGATCATAGAAAATAACTTCTGACTCTACTAAATATACATGCTCAATTTGTAAGATAAGTCCCTAAAAGAATAGAAATAAAACTGATAATTTCCAAGCCAAGAGAGGAAAAAAAAAAAAATAAGGAGGAAGCATCAAGAAAATTTTATCAATCAAAATGAAGACAAAAATAACTTCTAAAAAGAAGCAGGAAAATTATACATAATACATGAAATAAGATGGTAGAAATAAGCCCAAATAACTCAGAAATTGAAATGAAAATAAAAGAAATAAACTTACTTAGTGGAATATAGATATTATCAGATTGGATGGTTTTTAAAAATCAGCTATATTCATTTTGCTTTTTACAATTTGTTGGGACCCCATGCTGTTGAAATTGAGTTAATCACAAACTTGTTTAATTCAACACTATCAGAACCATTTGGGTTTTTTTAAATTTATGTACTGATTTACAAACATGTGCTTGGTGAGTGTCTTTGAATTTGTGTGTACATTGAAAAATCTCTAGGATTGTTTTGTGTTGTGTGTTTTAAGTTAAGATTTTTGCTGTCACCTTGACAATTAACTGTAGAGGGGTGGGGTTGGAAACAAGAAGTCCATTTAAGAGACTACTGCATGAGAGTATCATGAATGGACTAGGATGGAAGCAGGAGAGTAGTGAGAACTGGTTGGATTCTTGATGTATTTTGAAGGGAGAGCCAAAGGATTTCCCCTGTGAAATACAAGGCATGAGAGAAAGAGAGCAGTCAAGAATGATTACAAAATTTGTCCTAACTGGAGAGATGGTATTGGCATGGACTAGGTGAGTAAAGCTGATTAGGAGTTCAGTTTTGAGCTTGTTGAACTTGAAATATTATTATACAAATAGAGAATACAAAACAGAAGCCTGCGGTAGAGATGTATGTTGCAGCAGTCAACATATGCAGAGTGATTTATCCTGGCTAGAACTGGAGACCATTCGACTAAGTGAAGTATCACAAAAGTGGAAAAACAAGCAACATATGTACTCACCATCAAATTGGTATTAATTGACGAACACTTATGTGCACATATAGTAGTAACATCCATCGGGTGCCAGGCAGGTGGAAGTGGGGAGGAGGGGATGGGTATATTCACACCTAATGGGTGCGGTGGACATGCTTGAAGCTCTGACTCAGGTGGGGCAAAGGCAATATATGTAACCTAAATATTTGTACCCTGTAATATGCTGAAAAAAAAAAAACCCACACATAAAGAGTGAGGCTTGACAAGATTATTCAGGAAGTGAATGTATAGATAAAGGGATTAAGGAGCGAGATGGGGGAACGACAAAATATACTTCTGAAAGATGGGATGTTACCAGCAAAATGAATCAGCAAAGGGTGATCAGTAAAAACCAACAAAATGTGGTATGTTAAAAGCCTGTAGAGGAAACTGTCAGGAGGAAGACAAGATCAACTGTGTCAAGTGTGCCAGTAGGTCAAATGAGGGGAGATCCAAATATTGACCATTGGATTTAAGATGAGGGAGATTACGGGTAACATTTTAAAAAAAGTAGTTTTTGTGAATGGTGAAGGCAAAAGCTTAAGTGGAGTGAGTTGAGAGAACATGGGTGGGAAAAACAATCAGAAGTTGCAAGTACAAAAATCTACCTTGAAGAATTTTGCTACAAAGAAAAGTGAAGAAAAGGGGCAGCAGGCAGGGGAAGTCACTCAAAAAATGTTTAACATGGAAGCTATAAAAGCAGTGTGTGTGCTGATGGACATGATCCTGTGGAGGGCGAAAACTTGAAGCAGAAGAGAGGAGAGAAATGCTGGTGCCATGTCCTTGTGTGTGCAAGAGAGGGTGAGCTCTAGAGTGAGCACCCGGTTGTATCACCTGGGGAGGCAGAGGGGAAGGCAGATTAGGAGCGGGTGTACTTGGGGAAGGTGGCAAGATGTGGTGGTGGGGAGAGATTTTAAAAGTCATCTTCTGATTGCTTCCATTTTCTCAATGAAATAGGATACAAAGCCATAAGCTGAGAACAAGGATAGAATAGGAGGTGCTGGTGCTCGTTTAGAGAGAAGGTGTCATCTAGGAGAGTGGGTGAAATGGTGACCTCCAGCAGTGAAGGCCCATTTGATTTTCAGGTCATGAATATAAAAGTGAGACCTATAAGCATGATTTTGTGTTTTTCATACACGTTTCGGCTCAGGCTTGGGATAAGATAAAAGTCAGAATTAAGCAGGGGTTTTTTTTGTTTTGTTTTTTGGCCAAGTAAGTACTATGCAACAGGATATGCTTATATGCAGGAGTGCAGTTATCAAAATGCTCCATGGAATTTAGGCTGGGTGAACAAGAGAAAGAAGACATGAAGGGGGCAAAGTATAGGTAGGATCGGAGGCCTTTGTGCATCAAAAGCTTGTTTCAGGGGGAGTATCAGAGGGAGTGAGCCAGAAATAGAGAGAGGAAATAGGGGAATAGGATACATGAATTTGATATTATGGAAGGACTGCATTTACTAGTCACAAGAATATCTACAATATTGCTTTAGAAGATATATCTTTTTTAAAACAGGCTGAAGTTGAATAAGAAACAAGATTGTTGGAGAAGAAATAAGAGGGCATGGAAAGGTTAGGATTATTTCTGTGTACATTGGGTTTCCCAACAGTTAAGAAAAGGGTAGTACAGGCCTACCTTGGAGATATCACAGGTTCAGTTCCAGACCACTACAGTAAAGTGAATATCGCAATAAAGCAAATCATACAAGTTTTGTGGTTACCCTGTGCATATAAAAGTTATGTTTACACTTTATTGTAATCTATTAAGTGTGCAATAGCACTATGTCTTAAATTAAAACAATATACATACCTTAATTTTAAAATGCTTTTTTGCTAAAAAGTGCTAATAATCCTCTGAGCATTCAGCAAGTCGCCAGCTTTCTGCAGATGAAGGGTATTACCTTAATGTTGATGGCTGCTGCCTGATCAGGGTGGTTGTGGCTGAAGATTGAGGTGGCTGTGGCAGTTTTTAAAAACAAGACAACAATGAAGTTTGTCACATTGATTGACTCTTCCCTTCACAAAAGATTTCTCCGTAGTATGGGATATTGTTTGATAGCATTTTGTCCACAGTACCACTTCCAAAATTGGAGTGAGTCCTCTCAGACCCTGTTGTTGTCTTATCTTGTCTTATCAGCTAAATTTATGTAATATCCTAAATCTTCTTATGTCATTTCAACGATGTTCACACAATCTTCACCAGGAGTAGGCTCTAAATCAAGAAACTACTTTCTTTGCCCATCTGTAAGAAGCAACTCTTCACCCATTAAAGTTTTATCATGAGATTGGAGGAATTCAATCATATCTACAGGCTCCACATCTAATTCTAGTTCTCTTGCTATTTCCACCACATCTGCAGTTATTTCCTCCACTGAAGTCTTGAACCCCTCAAAATCACCCATGAGGGTGGGAATCAACTTCTTCAAAACTCCTGTTAATGTCGATATTTTGACCTCCTTCTGTGAATAAGGAATGTTTTTAATGACATCCAGAATGGTGAATCATTTCCAAAACTTTTTCAATTTACTTTGTTCATATCAGAAGCAAGGTATCGACTTCATTAGCTATGAAAGTTCTAGATGGTATTTTCTCCCAGTAGGAGGCTGCTTTGTCTACATTAAAAATCTGTTTTGTGTAGCTACTTTATCAATTATTTTAGCTAAATCATAGATAACTTGATGCAGCTTCTCTGTTAGCACTTGCTGTGGTCACCTTGCATTTTTATGTTATGAAAGTGGCTTCTTTCTTTAAATCTGATGAACCAGCCTCTGCTAGTTTCAAACTTTTTCTTCTATAGCATCCCTCTCTCTGAGACTTCATAGAATTAAGAGTTATGGCCTTGCTCTGGACTAGGCTTAGGTTTAAGGGAATGTTGTGACTCGTTTGGTCTTCTAAAGTTTCAGATCACTGAAACTTTTCAATCTCAGCAATACAGCTGTTTCGCTTTTTTACCATTCATGTGTTCACTGGAGTAGTGCTTTTAATTTCCTTCAAGAACTTTTCCTTCACATTCACAACTTGGCTAACTGGTGCAAGAGACCTACCTTGCAGCCTATGTTGGCTTTTCACATGCCTTCCTCAATAACTTTAATCATTTCTGGCTTTTGATTTAAAGCATGAGACATGAGACTCTTCCTTGTACTTGAACATTAAAGGTCATTGTAAGGTTATTAATTAGCCTAATTTCAGTATTGTGTCTCAGGGAATAGGGAGGCCTGAGGATCAAGAGAGAGAGAGAGAGAGAGAGAGAGAGAGAGAGATAAGAATGCTATTGGCAGAGCAGCACATTTATCAATTAAGTTTGCCATCTTACATGATCACGATCTGTGGCACCCCGAGAGAATTACAATAGTAACATCAAAGACCACTGATTACAGATCACCGTAACAGGTAGAATGATAATGAAAAAGCTTGCAATATTGCAAGAATTTCAGAAATGTGAAACAGAGACATAAATGAGCTCATGCTGTTGGAAAAAGGGCACTATGGACTTGCTTGATGCAGAGTTGCCCAAACCTTCAATTTTTAAAAAGCACAGTATCTGCAAAGCACGATAAAGCAAAGCTCAATAAAATGAGGTTAGTCTGTATTGGAAAAGGTGACAGAAAACCAGGGTCCAAAATTATTGAAAAGTAAAAAGGAATGTCAGTATACACCAGCAACTGAGTAAACTTTGTTCTGTTCTTCCTTTTTTAGTAAACATTTGTGTCACTATCTATTCAGGTCATTGTGTGTGCATCTAGTTCACGACATCTAATATTTGTATGCTACTCTAGAGTGGGTATCTACCACATTTTACTTTTATCCATTTTCTCAGTTATTAGCACCTAAGTAGCCCACAATTTCTTACTATGCCTATCGTTAGTGTTATCTACAAATCCATGGAAGAATTTCACTGAGTTTTCTAACCTTAGTATGTGCTCAAATATTACCAGATTGCTCTCCAGAGTGGCAGTACCAATCTACAAATGATGCCAGTTAAGAATTACAATATTGCCATGAACTAAGAATCTAACTGTAGGTCCCTACCCATTCACCTATGTTTCTCTGCCCATGAAAGGTAACTAAATAGCAATCTGACAATTGTAATAACATATGTTTGCTTTATTTTAAAAAGTGTATTTTTAGTGTCCAGGTATACTCATTGATTTATCCCATTTCAATGGAACCATGTAAGTGTTTTCTGTGAATTGCTTCTTTCACTCACCATCATGACTACAAGAAATGCCTATACTACATGCATGTAGCTGTAGTCCATTTATTTTTATTTATGTGTAGTATTTCATTATATAGCTATGTAACTATTCATCAAATTTTTGGCAAATGGATAGTTTGGTTGTTCCCTGATTAAGGTTATAATGATCAATACTTCTATAAATACTTTTACATAGTGTTCACTGTAGAAATTTGCAAGTATTTTTTAGGTTATATACCCAGATGTGGAATTTCTGGGGCAAAGAGTATGTGTCTCTGTCTCTTCAAATATACTAAATAATGTCAAACTATTTTCAGCAGTGTTGTTGAAATACACACACCTATCAGAAGTGTGTAAAAGCTAATATTGTTCCATGTTCTGTCACCATTTGGTATTGTCAGTCCTTTAAATTTTTGCCATTCCAGTAGCATTTAATGGTATCTCATTTCATTTATCTCTGTTTCCTGTTAAAGCTGAGTACTGTATAGATCAGTTTGAATGAGATTTCATATGGGTAGAAATTCTAATATATATTCATAATAATTATAAGCATATTTTTGATCCCTATATATATTTATTATATATACATGTGTGTGTGTGTGTGTGTGTGTGTGTGTGTGTGTGTATGCGCACACACAGTAATCATTTGGGGGAAAAACTGGTATGGCAAAAAGATAATCTTTTAATTTTCCTTTCTTATTTTATAATATAATTAAAATTAATTTTTCATATCCTTGTGTTAATTTTATTTTTAAAATATAAATTTAAAATTGAAGTTGAAAATTATTTTCAAATACCTATATTTAAACAAACACATATGGTTATGAAATAACTTTTAATCTGTCACAGCCAAGTAATTTGCTAGATCAACACGATAGGATTTCCATGTTCAATGTGGTAGCCAATAGTCACATGTGGCTATTGAGGATTTCAAATGTGCCTCAGGACACATATTGAAATTCTAATATTTTTTAGTTTGTTGGTTAAATAAAATATATTATTTAAACAATTTTACCTGTTTCTTTTTATTTTTAATGTGGTTTGTAGAAAATTTTAAATTACCTATGAGGCTCACAATATATTTCTACTGACAGTATTGCACTAGAATCTATTCAGTAAATTGAGAAAAACATGACTAAGACAGTTTCAAAAAAAACTACACAAAGCATAAATATATTTCACTAGAACCAAAACAGAATTTGAACACAGTGTTCACAGAAACTAGAGATTTATGAATCATTTTTTAAAGCAGGCAAGAGTGATTTGTTTGAGTAATTAATACATTTTAAATTGATTTTCATGCATTTTTTTATGAATGCACTTATTTTATACAATAAGCCCACTGTAGTTTCATGTCTATGTTTCTTAACAATGCCATTCATTCAGCCAAAAGTGTTGTTCTTTTTTCACTCTACTTTGCAAACACACTGTTATTATTCAGAAACAAGGTAAGACATCTCATTCTTTAAGGAGTCTGGCCCAACAATAGAGAGAGTTATTAATGTCCTCTTTTTTATATTATATATACTTTAATTATAGAACTTTTTACATGCTATGCTTTGCATCATAATTATTTGTTTACATAGCTATTTCTCAACTGGACTGCTCTTTGCATTTCTTATTTATCTTCTCAGCCCCAGAACATAGTATAGTACTTGGTACTTACAAAAGACTTAATGAATGTTTTTGAATTGCTATTTCATGGGTACCTGTGAAGCGCTATGTGTCAATGTGACATGTTAGAAAATTCATCTGTGTCGATAAGGTGCAATAGGAATATGAATCTGAGGTTAGCTGAAAACCTCAGAGTCTAACTTTTTTCCATGCCCATTTGATCATTTTTTAAATTCTGCAAAGAGCATCTTAATAACATGTTTTTCAAAAATTATAGCAGTCTATATTTCTAAGTGTGTCAAAAATGCAATAGCATGCTTGTATATATCTTGTCTGAATCATGACTGACTATAATTTGAATTCAGGTGTAAGATCAATCTTCTTATCCATTTTTCATAGTTCACACATTTGCTTGTAGCAAAATATTAAGGGAGGAAGAAACAATGCTTACAGTGACATCTGTTCAATCATTTTTTCAGTGAACATTCCAGGAAAGCAGATAATGGGTCAGGACCTGCATTAGCAGCTTCTCTCCATCAGGCAATGACAACAAGGAAACATGCACAGATAACACAAACAGATTTTCTTTTTTCACCAAAATTAACCTTCCATTCAGCGAAGCAACATTTCACATGGCATACAGGACATATTGCACTCTTAGCCACCGCTTAGCAATGCATGCCTTCAAATTCAGTAATATTTTCTCAATGATGTAGCCTGTAAATAGCACTAGAAGTAAACACTAAACATGCACGATTAAGCATAAATTATCTCTAATGTGTTTTGCCTATATATTTAATGTATATTTATTACAATAATTATTTCAATTTCTTGGGAACTTTGCTCTTGGGGGATCCATGCTCAGGGAAAATTATTTTCATTGCTGGAAATTCAAAGAAAATGTGCTGCAGAAAACAACTGGTGTACTCTAGCTGGTACCGAATTGCAGCTGCACTGGCTGTGCATGATATGGCTGCTGTCAGTGAAGGCAGTTGTATGCAGAGCACTGCTGGACTGTCAGCTGCAGATACCGAAGGGCTTATTGCAGTATTTCAGTGATTTCTGAAGATACAGACAGATGTTGAGAAGACAAAGTAACCGCATTAAGCAAGGCACAAGAACGAAGGCATAAGGTAAATATAATTTAAATACTGGTAGAAATAAAGAGAAATACTGTTTGCAAAACAGTAAAACAGTTTTTGGTGGGGAGTGTTGGGGTCTCTGAAGATTGTTAATGTCTTCTTAATTCTTCCCTCTCCATCTACTTAGTAGCTGCAGATTCTTCTCTTTCCTCCATCTTTTACTCCTTTCCTCCCTCCCTTCTTCTCTCTCTCAGACACATGTATAACATACACTCTGAAGGATAGCTAAATAAATAGTTGTTGATATGTCATATATCTGTAGAGTACAGTTTTATGCTTGTAATTTCCATCTCTTTTTCTTGTCATACAGCCTAGAATATTTATATGAGCCAGAACCTCTCCGAATATTTGCTCATCTTTTACACTTTTTACAGGAAAATACCATTATGAATTATTAAAAGTTTGCATTGTGCATAACAAATCACGCAAATGTCAAAAGACTAAGGTACTTAGTCTTATCCCAAGAAAATGTATAAAACTGAAAATTTAAAAAGAACTTCTATACACAAATTAAACGTTTGCTTCTGTCTTGGACTTTATAATTTACTGATAATGGAGTGTCATTTGTCCCATGATGTGTCTGTGCACAGGACTCAAAATTAGGAGTCTTTTCCATGTCATCTTGGTGAATGGGGACCCTTCTAGTTATACTTGTTCCAGAACCATCTTTCTCTTAGTTTCAGACAGATTCTACCATGTATCCAGGATTCTTTTTCTTTCGTCCTAGTCTTTTGGATCAATATCATTTTAGGTGATCCTCAAAAAGAGGATAAAAAAAATCTATCTGATATTATCAGCCAAAAAGGATGATCCAATTTCCTATCCTCATTACTTAAGAAAGAATGTCTTAATAGTTACTACTTTTCTGTTTTAAAGTAACAGTGGAAGGGGAAATTTAACAGGAATGTATGAACCAGTAAGTTGCTCATTTGAATGATGCATTACTGATTCTAATTACTTTTCCTTTTCAAAGAGGATGAATTATATAATTTTATTTTCTGGATGTAGTAACTGACTCACAATTTTTTAAAATAGAAAGAATATTGTATCCCTGTATTGAGATACTCCTCTAGAGTACACTTTTCCTCACAATGGAGTTCACATCATTATATCTCAGTATGCTCCACAATGTTATGTACATAGTAAAAAGTTAATAAGTGTTTATTAAATGAATAAATGAACGAATCACTGTGACAAAAAGTCAGGTTCGAATGAGATAATAAAGAAATGCATTTTTATAGGAAGTTTGCCAAGTGTGAATAAATGGCTAATGGAATAGCATGGTCCCAGAGAAGAAATATCCAAGTTTACATTAAGGTATTAGATGTTTCATATTTAATATAGTAGTTATGAGTCATACTACTCTGAAAAAATTTATTATAATAATATTTCTACTCATATTTGTTTTATTTCCTTAACACATTTATTTATTTATTTACCTATACCCTGTCTAGTTCCACAACAAATTTTAATATGGGAAATTATAAATCCAGGGATAAGACTTATACATAGAAATGCATGCCTTAGGTATGGTGCACGGCTGAATCCTTATGTGGATTCATATTTTAACACATTCCGTGAGCATCACTGCATGAAAGGAGCTATTTTATTACTGAAGTATAGTCCCTTTACACATCATTCTCCACCTCTAGCAGTCACTTTTATAACCAGCTATTCACAAAATGTGCTATTAATTTTACATGACACAATATGATTGGAAAAGATGAGAAAACAAAAATATACACCCATGTGTTTATATTACTCATATTCTAGTGTAATTAAGATCTCTGGATGCTAACTTCTCATAAATTAATACTTAGAACTCCCCTAATTAATTCTTCACTATACTGACCAGGCCAGTATTGGAGAGGACATGTGGAAGTGGGCACTCTTATCCACTACTGTTGGTAATGTGAATTAGTACAAGTACACTGGAGATTGATTCCGTGTTATCTGGCAAAATTGAAGATCTTTATACTCCATAAACCAACAATTTCATTTCTGAATATATACCTTCAAAGGACTGCTACACATGTGCATAAGAACCATTGCTTTACATAATGGAAACAATTTAGATGTCCATTAAAAGGGTAATAACCAAAAACATGTGTGCATTATACTCATAAAATGAAAGAACATGCACTGGTTGGAAATGAATGTAATTTTATGCATTATCATGAATTTTTAAAAAACATAGTTTTAAGTGAGTAAAATATGCTTTGGAATTATATGTAAAATAATGCTTATATAAATCAAAAAGCAAGCAATTCTCTCTCACTTCATATATACTTTCATATATATGTATGCATATGTTTATATATGTACGTAAATATGTAATTTTTAGAGGTACATACTTTTTATAGTAAAACCAGAGGCAGTATATCCATAAGCCTACTGGAGTATTCCCAAAGCCACATCAACCCAGTCCTTGGTTCTGCCCCAGACCTGTAGGATAACATCTTATTCCATTCCCCATTCTGCAACATATTACAGTTTTCGTTTTGTTTTATAACATGGGGCATTTCTTTTCTGTCACTATATAAATTCAAATAAATTGACAGTCTCTCCCCTTGTACTGATAGAAACTATTTTGAGGAGGCTTTCAGTCATGAAAATGTAAGTCAAATACTAACCACTCAATACTGGGTAAAGTTCTGAACATTGATGCAATATTGAATGGCCAGTCCTTCAGAAATAGCTGTGATATGTCCTATAAAAAGGCCATGGGCAGAGGGTAATTTTGTAGATTATGTTGCAATGTTTTTTTTATTTTATTTTGTTTTGGCTGGAACTAAAGAAAAGGGGGTATAAGAGGCTCTTCTTTTAGGAGGGGCAGGACTGGCAAGGTGGAACATCCTGAGTAGATGAGCAAGCCCATGCAACAAAGCAGCAGACCAGAGGCTCGGGAGACAGAGATGTTCCCTTCCCAGGTGTGTTCTGGGAGGAAGCATAAAAGTGATCCTGGTTCTTCTGAGAAGGCAGCAGGTAGTAGGAGACATGCTCTTAGTACAGTGATGGCCAAGTTGAAAGGCAGCAGCATTAGCAGCAGGAGAGAAGATGGAGCTAGCTTGTGGAGAAGCATCTCCTGGTTGCATGAACACACAGTATTAGGACACTTGAAATATGAAAGTTCCATTAAGAAGGGTTTGTGAACCTCTTCTTGAAAAAGGCTGAGAAACAGAAATGATAGGAAGGGAGACCTCAGTTGGTAAATGCTGGAGCTTTAAAAATAGATACAACATTGGTACTGTTTTTGGAAGGACAGAGAGAATGTCCAAGGGAAGAAATAAACAGTGACTACACCTTACCAATATCCTTACCAGGCTGGATGGCCTGGAAAGTCTCCATTGCAGATTAGATATTTAAAGGTCCCATCAGTCACTTGTATATTTGGCCATGTCCAAATACATAGATGGTTGGCCTTGTATAGGTCAAATATGTTTAATTCATTTAGATTTTTATTTTTATACCAAAACTGGTACTCTGTAGAATAGTCATAATTGTCAATTATGACAACAATTTAAGGTATCTTGTTTGATGGTGTTAATAATTTATTTGGAGTACAGTTTTTTCAAATGCATATGACAAGACATCAAGAAATTTAGAAAACATAATTTAAGTAAAAAATACTAATCATATTCATACATCTTTTCTGTAAAATGACAACTTAAATAATGGCAAATTTTTTCAACTCCAAACATTAAAAAAAAACCTTCCTCTTTAGCAAATAAGAAAAATGTAAACTTTTGGCAATCTATAGTCTTTGAGGTTGACGTTATAATTTTTCATCACTGTCTATACCTTCTGAGGCCACTTTACCATTTTTAGAAATAGACAGTTTTGCTGATAAGGCAATAAATCCTACACGTTCAACCTTTGCAAATCATACCATCTACGCAATTGAGCTATCTAGTCAAGGTTACGGCATCTTTATTTTTCCTTTATATGCAATGTAGTTAAATACCACTTGTAAGTTTTGATTAGCTTTGCAAGGTTATTGAAGATGTGTATTTTCCAATGCTTCTGATTAATCAAATTCAGTTAAAAATAAAAATATTTATTTATATTACAGTAGGGAGTATGTCTTCTTCTTGTTTGTTTGTTTTGGGGCGAGGAGTGGAGAGAAATCCTGACAGAAAAATAAGAATAATACTGTTCAAATATTTTTAACAAGTAAAGAATTATATTTAGAACTGTTAAAAACTTATATATGATAAGATGCTTTATCAAAGATTTAGGCAAGTATATTTCTAAAAACTAGAAATATAGAATATTTATGATATAAGAGTGAATGCAAAAGTGTATATTCTAAGAGAAAAAAACAACTAAGTGGAAATAAGACTCTTAAAATGAATGTTGTGTGCTTTCCTTTCTGGTTTTCATTATTTTTAAATTGTGCCTTCAGCCAGCAAAGTTATATGATGGCTTCTAAGTAGTGTTTACCTTTGTGATAGTTTCATCTCCCTCTGTTGTCCAAACTGATAAAATCCAGCACTCTAGAAACAGCAAGAAACTCCCTTCCTCTGTTACTTGTAAGCTGACATGAGGTACACAGACACCTTCTGAAGTTTTACCCATACTGTGTTTTCTCTCCTTTCTGCAACAAGAAAAGCCTTTTTGTTTGTTTGTTTTAACCTGGCTGCCTTTGAAGAAGTGACTCAGACATCTTCATGGCCTCTAAAGGTAAGAGTAAATATAAACAGCTAATAAAATTCTCCTTATATTATGACTAAAAATATATAGTTGTAGAGGTGTTACAATCAAAAAGACTGGTACTTTTAAAGCTTTCATTTCCCACTTTTGAACATCGGGATTTTAAAAATTTAATTTCAAAAAGCATGTTGCATTTAACTAAAAGAAAGAAACCACTCTATCTGATGGAATGCAAAAGTTCAGATGTAAACAATGTTTTAATTATCATGAACATAAATGCAGTGAATTAATGAGAAAAGCTGCATAGCAAAATTTAGAATGGGATTATTTAATGTCAAACACAAGGACAGGTTGATATCTCAGGTTTAAGGAGATTTGAAGAAAACTTTTCATACATAATTTAGAAAGCATTAAAGTACAATTGGGAAGAGGGAGCTGGAAAGTTTTTCCTTAAATCCCTAAAACTGTAGAAATACCACTACTGATGTCTTTAAAGACGTCCTCAAAAGACAAGAGATGTGGTTGTTTTTTAAGGTGATAAGTTACAATCCCACTAAAAACACTTGTGCAACTTGTAGAAAAAATAAAATTATAATGTGCTTTCATTTCATTTCAGAATGAACCATTAAACTCTAGGCTATAATGAAAAGTTTTAGCATGAAGAATTATGATTAGTATAATTGGTGGAAATCTTTTAACTTAATTATAATAGGATAATATAGTTAATCAATTTATAATATTTTAAATTAAATTAACGATCCATTAAAAGAAATGTGTATGCTTACTTCCTTTATCAAAACACACTTTAGGCACTATTTAATATGAAACAAATGAAGTAATCTTTTCATTTTTCATCAACATTTAATATAGACCCATCCCCTGAGAATCACTGGGAAAGCTCAAATTGTAAAATATGTACATGAACCAGCAAAATCATGAATTTTAATATATGTGTGCTTCATTCTCTATATCTAAAGACAAATAAACAAAAAACCTGGACAAGTATTTTCTTTCATTTAAGACTTACACTAACACTTAGTCCAAAACACTTCATCACTTTATAAAATAAGAGTTAACAGCAACACTGAAGCCTGCAAGGTAAAGAGTTGCAGAGTGTGTAAAATATTTATAAGGTGGTTATACATTTTTAAAAGAGTAGATAGAAATTCAAAGCCAGATAGAAATTCAAAGGAGTTCCTTCTTCATCTGGTGGTCTGAGTCTTTGAAGAAACTGTGACTAGAAAGCAATATTATGATCAAAATATGATTAATCTACCAAAAAGTAGTGATGTTCAGTAATGATAAGTACTTAAAACTAAACTTAGAGGCAAAACTTCAGATGGAAAACTGAGACTCCTTCTGCAACCTACTAAAAATATTTAACACATGGAGTGGATAATACATCTATTAGAAACTCTATACTACTTAAGAGAATTTAAATAACAATGAAGCTTTTTTTTCTATTAGAAATCTTGTTTGAGAGGGCATGGTCAAGTTATCATCATTATTTACCTAAAACACTTTTGTGGACAGTTTTCTTCAAATATATGTAAAGACATTATTTATAACATTGTGTTTTCTGGCCCATGAAACTGTATTGGCAATTAGCATTTTCCCAGGGAATAAAGCTAATTGGTATTTTGTACATTCTTAGGCAAATCAATCAGCACTACTAAACCAAAGGACAGTCTAAATACTGGATGCCATTAGAACTGAAGAAACATTTGTGTGATCTGGAGCCTCCTGGTTTAGTATAAATAAACACAATTTAAGAACAGATTTGTCTCAAACTTCAAGTTTGAGGAAAAAGTTTTCAGGATGATCTAAATTGAACAAGAGTTATCTTTTAAAGATACTAAAATCCCAGGAAAGGAAGTAAGTGATCTCCGAATAGTGTTCTCTCTCAAAGATCTCAGAGACTCACCCATACTCTACTTCTGAATAAAGAGTTTGGACATGATATCCTCTGGGCTTCAAGTGCATTAATGCCTCTGGACCTGCTGCAAGGTCTAAGGACTTAAAGATCTGAGTTAGGAATGTGTAGTTACTTGCCAAACACTCTATAATCCACTGCATTTTATTACAACAAACACAGTTTATCAGGTAAAATTGTAGCAATCTGCCAATCCACTTAACAATGAAATTGACGATGAGAGAATTTAATAATTTTCTACCAACTATTGTTAGAAATTGATCCCTACATTGTTTTTTATTATTTGAGGCTCAACATATGTAAAGTGCATAAAGAGCATGAAACATAGACTATGTAATTTTTAAAATAAAAGTGCACTAATGTAACCCCCACCAAGATCAAGACATAGACATTTCTAGCCTCCATAAAGTTCTCTTTCCGGCCAATAAGCCAAGCATCTTCATTGTTAAGGCAAACCACTATTCTGAATTTTATCACTGTCTCAATGTTTTTCTGAAAGTTAATGACAAAAGTGCATTTGGCACTAATGCTGAAGTAGGAATGTTTATTACCTTCAATATTTTCTAGTTCTTACTGCTGTATTCGCCATTAGCTCCTCTCCAAAATGTAACATAGTGTTACATCATCTTCTTCTGGGTTTACTGCTTGGGATTCCATTTGAGGACCCTTCTCAAGAGCAAAAGGAGTTGTTAGCCTATTTCCATTGTGTCTGCCCCAGTTCTAAGAAAACAAGAGCTGAGGTTGGGATTCTTGTGGAAAGCAAACTGCTATAATATTATCAATATGGCATTCTATTTTAGTGGAGCCATATGACAACTTTTTCCATGTGGTGCTAACCAAAAAGCATATCTGAATTCTAAATGTCAAATACCAGTACAAACTTCATGATCCTACACTAAATAATGATAAACATAGTCCATTCCTAGAACCTTAAGGTGAAATAAATATATGAATAAATTTATTTCATGAATAAATGTATGAATGGAGTGTATACTTGATTTTTCTTAATGATGGGGAATTTACTATCTTCAAAGGAAACCCATTTTATTTTTTTAAATTTAGTTTTTAGAGATTTAAAAGATACAGAAAAATACCCCTCACCTGCACATATAAACTCTCATAAATGTAGTTGTCATTGTTGAAATGAAACCATTGTAATTTAGTGTAAATGATGTAGATGCCACTTCGATTTTAGCATATGTGTAATGAGAGTCCTTATTCAAATCTTTGTACAGATATTATAAATTTTCTTCTCGTATGAATCCAGAACCACTTTTCTTGTTCTTCTTATTAATACATCTTTAAAATGATCTGACTTACTTGTCTTCATAATGGTCCCTTTCGTATTTGAAAATACCTGTCACAAACCTTGTTCCACATCTACACTCAATCTAAAACAGCCTCACATTGATAAAATAATTAAATGCACTCACGAAAACTTTTAATACTTTATTGATTACTAAAGACGAGAAGAGAAAACACTGATATTCTTTGAAAAAAAAAGGGATCTCTAGTAAAGAAATACCTGTATAGTAGTCATGTGAGAAGAAAAAGAAAAACTAATAGTAGAAAAGCTATCATTTATATTTTTAAACCTCAAAGACTTTTGCATGCACCACTTATTAGGGCTTATGCATAATATTACAAGGAATAATGCAAGGTAAATAGCAAACCTGCGAATTTCAAACTGAGAGATGATTTAAATAATAACACATTGACCTGGGAATAATATAGAAAACAGATGATTTCTCTAAAAAAATTAAATTCAGCTCTGCACAGTGGCAGTATCATAGCCAATGAGGTTTACCGGAGGCGCAATTATTCTTAATTGAAAACTTTTCCCAACACCCCGCTATGACGACTTGCAATATAGTCGGCATGGCAATTTTTGACGGTCCCTACAGGGACTGAATTAAAAAAAAAAAGAAAGAAAAGGTAAAAAAATTAAATTCAAACTTTTTGGAATTCTTTTATTATTTTATCTTTTGTAATATTGGGTGAGCTACAAAGGGACTCATACTCTCAAGATTATTGGGTGCTTTTATACAAAAAAAACTGGAAATCAAAGCTAAATTTGATATTATACTGCCCTTAAGAAGCTCACAAATTAGTTATGAATATTCTTACAGTATGTGAAATTAAACCATTAGTTGTCAAAGTATATCCTCAGATCATTTTGATTAGCTTCATCTGGGCATCTTATTAGAAACGCAAATTCTCCAGTCCTCTCTCCCTCCTCCACTCCTGAATCAGAAATTCTGGAGTGAGGCCCAGCAATCTGTGTTTTAATAAATCCTCTGGGTGATTCTGTTAAAGCTAAAATGTAAAAAACACTAAATTAAACTGAGCCTTAACAGTATGATTGATAAAATGAGACAAAATATCCTCAGAAATCACAAGGCACCCCCATTATATATGGGAAGGGGAGAATATGCCTTGAAAGATGGTCATAACTATGATTAAAACCCAAGTCTAAGATTAGCCTTTTATGAATACAGAGCATCTAGTGCCTTTTACCATTTTTTTCTTTTGTGTTTATGATTCTTCATATCTCTAAACAGATGTTACTTGCCTAAATATATTTATATATATTTAGTCATTTATTTTGGTCAAATTATTCAACTCTTTCTCACAGCTACTACCCGCAGTCTTGCGCATTTCTGACTCAGGGGTCGGGCGGTGGTGGCAGTGAGTAGAGAAAAGGAAGGAAAGGCACAAAAATGAGAGGCAACCGGAGAGAATCTACCCCCTGAATTGAGAAGTAACAAATATTTTAAGAAGGACTAAAGGAAATGACCTGAATTTGAATATAGATTGAGATCTTCATTCTCTTGCAGATGCCCAGAACCAAAGAAGTAGAGGTCTGCTTGGTTTTCTCCCTGGAACCCCAGGCCCAGACCAAAGCCTTCGTGCTGCGTCTTTCAGTCCAGAAAACCAGGCCTGGCAGCCGCGTCTCCCTCCGCCAAGTTTCCTGCCAACAGTCAGTCTCCCTCCTGGTCTAGAATATTTAAGTCAGGTGTTTTTATCTTTATATTTTTATAGATATTTTCTCCTTAAAATTAATACAAATTTGGTGTATTGCTTTTCAACCAAAATTGTAAGTCTTCAACCAATCATTTACTGAAGTGATAAAGGCATTATAAATCATAAAATAATGATCTTATTTATTTCTATTATTTAGGAAAAATTTGTTTTCTTTCATTGCTACTTTTATTTTCCTATGTATTTGACAGAGTGGCAAGACTAAATATTTTTCATAGAGCTGTTTAGCACATTTATCCACCTTCTGTTTGTTGTTCAAGGTGTCAGTAAATTTATCCCTGAGGAATTGTCTAATATATCTAGTCACCTACAGCGATTTAATTAAAGGATATTTACTGAGTACTTGCTATACTCAAGGCATATAAAAAGCATAAAACCTATCCCCTCTCACCCAAACATTTTGCAACCTAATTGGGAGGACAAAAATATGTTAAAAAAAAAAAGTGCAAAGATGTGTACAAATGCCAGCTAAACACACAATTGTAATTTGTGCAGATGTATAGAGGAGAGAAAGGTTGTTAAGGCTCAAAGTACTTGGGAGAGACTTTTGCAATGAGGTGAGAGTCCAACATCTTCAACTGAATCTTAAAAGGGGGATGGAGACCCAAGAGAAAGCAAGTTATCAAGTGAACAGTACTGTCTTCTGATCCTGCTGCATCTCCAGGCCAATGTGCTTGAAAGATCATATTATGATTAGGTACAGTCGCAGTTTTAGTCATTGTAGGGTATGTAGGGATTCAAGCCTCATAACAAATCAATCAAAAATATCAACATCTGAACTATATGGCTCATAAATAGCTATTGCTATTCATATATGAATATTATTGTTGCTTTTGTATTTTATCCTACAAATGATTAGAAATACACTCACACTAATATTGAGATGTCAGCGCATCTGCTGCAATTTTCAGTTTGTTTGGCATCCTTTCAATCTATAAAGTCTATCTCCTTTATCAAAATCAAATCTCTGTGTTAATTCCCTTAAGGTACAAGAGATTTCTGTTATGCCTGGTGGGGTTGAAGCTGCATGCAGCATATGTTCCTGGGAAAATGTTTATAATTGCAGATGCCTTCTCCAGAAACCCACTGGCAGACAAATGTACTTTAGAGACTGGGAGCTCAGGGAGATATGTAAAAGAGCTGGAAAAGCGAACCTACCATCTTCCATCTGCAGAAAGGATCAGCTGTAATAGCTGACTAGAGTTGATTAACTGCTGCAAGCTGTTTGGGAATGTTGTCAGACAAGGTTTTGCCAAGTATAAAAGTGATATACCAGTGCCAGAGGGCTGAGGTTTGATGATCACATATGGTCATCACATATTCTTCTTCCATCCATGAATGATGACACACCCGGAGCCAGATGCTTGACACGAATACATTTTTTTTAACATTCAATAGAGATATGAACACCTTGGCTTAAATTCTAAAAGGGAGAAAAATTTCCAAAATTACACCTTTGTTAATCTTTCTCACAAAACAAAAATATGCCACCAATTGTTGAATATTTTACTGCTAATTTAGTCACTTTATACTAAAAGAACACATTTACTTTAAAACAATGAATGCATAAAAGGATGAGTGAACATTTCAAATGTGTTATGCATAAGTCTATAAGAGAGACAATATAAAGTGAATTTTCAGGTGTTAACTTTTATCTAAAAGCCATAAGATTAAATAAAATCATGAACATTGGATTTATCAATAAATAGGAAAATATACAATAAAAATCCTTCTAAATTATTAATAAAAAATTAAGTAAAATTTTTAAAAACCATTTATTTTCTTTTAATTAAGTCCATCCAATGACTACTGATAATCTTGTTTCATAAAGAATTCGAAAATAAATACATGTATATATGCTTAGCTGTATATATGCATATATATATCATGTAGATTAAATCTAAGAATAAAATCAATACATATTTGCCATAGGGATTTACATGTTCATAACAGTCAATGACATTTTACCCTATAATGTCCAAGGATAATTAATTATTATAATTTAGTCACTTATGGGTAACAGTAGTAAAAGTCTACAAAAACATGTAAATATCCAACTTATTTTGAAATACATATATTAAATGGAATCACTGATACCTATAAATCTGATTTTAAAAAAGCATTAATTCCTAAGCTGCATCCAAGTTTGCCATTGAATTTTCATTTCTGCTACTTTCATACATTAAGAGCACTTTACTTGCTCTGACACATGAATATATAATTCAATCTGTTTAAAGTTTCCAACAGTTCCTAGTCCATCAATCAACAGAAAAGGATGAAAAAAGCACATTTGGACCATAGTTCATAAGTAGCCTGGGGTTACTTCAAGGAAACTGCAAGAACAACCAAACACAAGACCCTCAAGTCCAGGAGGTTTGGCCTCGAGATCAAATCAAATGTTATTACAGACGATGGAGGGAGTAGAAGAGTACAGAAAACAGGGAAGAGAGGCACTCAAGTTCCACACTGTCACAAGATTGATTTCCTCGAGTTCCAAAGTTTGTTTAAGTGATGTCAGTAAAGTACCAGAATAGAAAGCATGTCAGAATCGGTGGCCTATAACAAGCTCTGTGATTTTAGGTAAATTACTTAACCTGGTATTGTTTGCTCACATTTAAAATTAATGACATTTATCCGTCTGAGTTTTGGTGAGGATTAAATACTATACTATGTCAAAATGTCTAGCCCAGTGACTACCTCATGATAGTTATTCAATAAACAACTGCTGTTACTAAGTATTAGAGAAGTACTACTTCCCTTTTCTGAATAGGTCTCAATTGATAGTTTCTAAAATTCAGGACTAAAGCCTGATCCATGACACCAATACTCAAAAGTTCCTAAACTCAAACTTCGTCTTGGCCCCACAGAGCTCCCTCTCTAAGCTAATTTTATGTAGATCCACTGCTAAATAATCAAGTATATGCTTCTTAAGGATATATCCTTCTATTCCCACAACCTTCCATTTTCCTGAAAATAGAACAGAACTAATGAAATACACTATAAAAGATTCATCCTCATTTTAAAAAAATATTTTGTTATAATTGCTAATATAGCTTTTAGAATATCTCAGACCATAAAATATTTTTGGAAAAATATTTTCTTGGGTCTTTAAAAAAAGAGGCCACATGTACTTTTTTTTAATCAATAATAAGATTTAAATAGATAAAATAGTATTAGTTTTATCTCTACCTTAGGATTATACAAGGAGAATGAAGGAAATAATGTAGCTTCAAATTTTCTGAGATTGTGGTGTCCAGTCAATACCAAATTTTAGTAATGACTGGCTCTGTTTAACAGTTATTGGCGAGTTTAGTAATATGAAGGGAGCAAAAAATGAAGAAAAGTTTAAGGTGCAATTTAAAATGAGGTATTAGAGAACACAATGATCAGCAGTATATTCAGTGTTCATGATTTTTGCCTTAGTGGATCTCCAAGAACTGAATATCAAGTTTAACATACACACAAATAAATTTTATTCTAAGAACACATCCTTCCTATTTCCTTTAAAATGGAAATTTGAAATGTATACTTTTTAATACAGTCATTTCTCAACATCTGTGGGTACTTTATCTGTGTAAATTAACTTTAATTTTAATTACATAAGGTAAATTTTATATCACATATTTAGTGCCATAACTGTCATTCTGCTTAAATTTGTATTCTGTTGACACAAAGAGGGTTTCTGTTTTTTTCTAGTCCAAAGGAAAATGTGAATGAGAAAAATTTACAGAATAATCTTTCAGTCTTAACAAAGATATTGCATTACCGAAAGGAATGATTTGCAGCCTTTCAGAGTGACAGTAGAATTTGGCAGGGGTGAAGAGGAGAGGCCAGGAATTAAAATCATTACTGTGTTGTTTCATTTCTTTAAAAATAAAATATTGGGAGTTTTAAAACATCTTGGGCATTATTATTCAAAGATTGTTTAAAACTCTTCTCAAACTCTTGTTTCCAAGACTTACTTATTTTCCACTATCACAGAAAGAGTTAGCACAGAATTAAACACTGTTCCTATTCTTATTTTGGGCAATTCTGCCTTGGAATTTTCAGAGGTCTTGTAAATTTTTACTTGAATAAAAATCATTTTTGTTGCATTATAAAATGTGAGCTGTTTTTAACCTTTTTCCTAATAAAGAACATGAAAATCACCTAATTTTATGTACTATAGAAAATATGTTAATAGTAATCTCTCCAAAGGTTTTTGAAGTTTGTGATGTAATACTTTGTATTTCCTTTATGTCACCCTTTAACAGTTAGACCTGATAATTATACACCAGCAGGTGGAGCTTCTTGGAAGTGAGTACATTATATTCTGCATTTATTAAAACTGTGGAAAATATTTTCCTTTTCAGAAATTTCTTTACATAAAAATATGTTAAAAGCAATAAAGTTAAATGTATGGAATAGAATTAGATCAAAAAGAACACTATTCTTAAAATAAAAGCTAAAAGTAAAATTATTAATTTGATTTAGATAAAACTCCGAGTTGATATTGCCATTAAAATTCTAACATTATATTTAATCTTAAAACAATAAAAACTATTTGATCATTTCCATGAATGTTAATCATTTAAATTTCTTAATATTTTCAAAAACGGAAGTCAGTTTTGAGACATAAAAAAGTCAAAACAAAATGTCACTGCTTTACCATTTTATCAGTGATTCACCAAATAGGCAAATTATTTAACAATGCACAAATTTACAAGAATGACTAACTGAATTCAAATTACTTAAGTATTTTATGTTTGTAATTGTTCTACATTATTCCTAAAATAAGTCAAAATTAAATAGCAGGATAGCATGAAGCTGTAGATGTAATATGACAGAGATTTTAGACAAAATCATTAGTATCACTGTAAGTTGTCCCAATAATTTCCATAGCAATGATAGATTTATTATTTGAGTAATAGATCCTTCTTCTCAGCATTGGAACTTTAGTTGAAAAGTGATACTACATGTTTTCAAGTAGGTCATATATCTGGAATCAAAATTAATTAATTACATAGCTTTGTTCTCAGCATTTACTTTGATTTCCATGGCTAAGTTCTCAAAATTTAGAACATGGAAATAGATTTGTGTAAAGAAGATACTGTATGATTAATAATTAATCAACTGCTCCGTTTTAGTTAACACTTCTCCTTCACTTATTTAAAGATTTTGATACTAAGCAAAACATTATTTTATGATTTTTTTTTTTGTTCCATTAGTGATACTTGGTACTGAGACCTCCAACAAATATGAGATTAAAAACAGCTTGGGACAAAGAATTTACTTTGCAGTGGAGGAAAGCATCTGTTTCAATCGTACTTTCTGTTCTACACTGCGATCTTGCACCCTGAGGATCACAGATAACTCAGGTCGAGAGGTGATTACCGTAAACAGGCCTTTGAGGTGTAATAGCTGCTGGTGCCCTTGCTACCTACAAGAGGTTAGTCACTGACTTTGAATGTCTTATTTTTTTTAATTAGCAATTATTTCTTTAAATGGGATTCATCTGCAGCTATGGGCCTATTAACCTTTCAATTATTTGAATTAGTACGATGGTTCTTTTGAATCAGAATAGTTTGAGGATTTGGTGATTCACTAAAATTTTTTCATTTCCAACCAAAGACTCTGGTGGATTCCGTGATGTTAATTGGTGGAGACAGCTCATGTATCATGAAAATGAGTCACGTACTTCTGAATCTCTCTGTTAGCCACATAATTGAAATGTCTACAAGTTCCACCGTTGGGCAAACAGACCTCCTTGTCTTCTCTAACTGTTGTAAAGTCCAGGAAGTGCTAAGTGATATTAAACCCCTCTAAGGTGTTCTCTTGTTTAGATATTATTATTTAGTACAGAATCTCACATTATATTTACCCATTTATGGCAAACTCCAAGGTTTGGCAAAGATAGTATTATTGTTTTAAAGGGAATAATTCAATTATTTTATTTTAATATACAATAGATTATTTAATAGACTTGTAATCATAACTTTCATTGACGTGATGCAATTAAATTGACAGAACTTTTATTTCCTTTACTGACTTTCATATTATGACATCTGTATGAGCTAGAAAGAGTAGGTTTTACTCCTCATGTTTTGCAGTCAAGGAAATAGAGTGGAGGTGAGTTTCCCAGGATCGCACATTCAGGAAATATCATAAATGGGATTTGATCCAGGTATCCTAATTCAAGCCCAAGCTTCTCTATTGAGTACCCGTGTATAAGCACTGTCCTTAGAACAATGGAAAATAAATATTAATATAGAAGGGACTTTTCTAACAATATATATTGAAGCTAATTCTCCAAGTATTAATATTTATGGGCAAGCACCTGGCTAAGTGATAAGATGACTCAAGCACTCACACATGGAGCCCAAGAATTTCCATCCACCTACTGAAGATGTAATATTAGTGTGCCCCAAGTTGGTATAGTCAGTATAATTATAGAATATATGCCCATTTGAAAACTTCTGATAATAAACATAAGATATATCCTGATACCCATTAGTAATTTTTTAAAGTTTGGTCAAAATCAAATCACTTACTTTTAAAATGATCCCAGAACAAGTCTATATAATTCTAAGCAGTCTAATAAAATGACCTTTGTCTCTGTAAGAACACTACAGACCTTCACAGAAGACTATGAACTTAAAAAGAAAAGTCAAAATCAGATAATAGAGAGATGGCTTGGTTTAAAAGCAAACATTTTATTTTTATTTGCACCTGTTCCCAACTTATCTAGGAAAAGTAATTGGTTTGGCTTACATAAATATGTAAGGGTAATGGGGTCAAATACTAACATTATGCCTGAAAATGCAAAATGCAACTGCTAGTCTCTAATACTTTGGAAAACATGAAACAGCAATCAAATTGGTGTTTAATAACTGTAACTGCAAAAAGAATTTGGTTTTAATTAACACAGAAACAGAAAGTTGACAATATGCAGAGAAAAAAACTCATGAACACTCAATAATTGGTAAAGAAGACTTAGATATATGTTGTGGCTACAACTGAGAGTACGTAGATATGAGTTAGTGCATGGGGAACAGCTTCAGTGGTTGACCAGCTGTTGTACTGGGAATAAAATAGCAAAGAAGCCAGTGTCCCAGAGTCAGAAGATAGTCCTGGGGCAGATTCTCCTTAGGGACAATAATAAGACATGGATTTTCAGTGCACAGTGCCAAACATTTATCTATACAGTGAATTTCTTTGTTTCTATAAAATAGAAAAAATAACACTACTTTGTATTCATAGAAGCAGATATTTAGGTTGATTTATAGAATATTAAAATAATTTTATAACTGTATTATTTAGAGGTAAATTGATATTATAGTAACATTAAAATATAGTAACAAGAAAATCTTATTTTATTATTATCTCTTCTTACAGTTAGAAATTCAAGCCCCTCCTGGTACTATAGTTGGTTATGTTGCACAGAAATGGGACCCCTTTTTGCCTAAATTCACAATTCAAAATGCAAACAAAGAAGATATTTTGAAAATTGTTGGTCCTTGTGCAACATGCGGCTGTTTTGGTGATGTGGATTTTGAGGTATGGTTGAAAAATGAAGGAAATTTTCACTTAGGTCCTGATATTTTGCAACATAATTCAAGTCTTAAAATGTTCAAATCAATTTCATTTCAAATAAATTTAGAAAATAACATATTTGTGAAGTACTGTAATAAGCTTATTTTGTATATGCAATAAGAATTTATAATTCCAGAGATACTAAGTCCAAGAATTTTTTAAAAATAATATTATAAAATGTACCACCTTGGTCATGGTATTTGTCATAGGCCAGTGTAAGTATTATTCAAAGTAATTTTAAAAAATAGAATATAATGACAGCTATCAAATAAAACTTTTCCTGAAAGTATATTTAGCTAGATACAATTTTATGTGTTTTATGGACAAAACAGTAAACCTCTTATTATTTTAAATGTATCCAAGTATTTGAACATCAAGCTTTTTATGTATATATAGTTTTGTCTTTTTTCGATAATCAATATTTTCTGATTTTGAAAAATAGCAATGCATTCAATTTTAGTTGTGTTTTATTTATGTGGAATTATAGAATACATGGTATTTAGTTTAGAATCACCTAAATTATATAATTTCTTTTCTATAGCCCCGGTGGTCACATTTGCCAGTTCAGATCTCATTTCAGAAACACACTCCATTAAAATATCACTAATTTAGAAAGCTATGTTCATATGACTTTTAAAATTTGTTTGATAAAACAATATACTCTCATATTTGTGTAAACTGAATGCTAAAAGCAATAAATAGGTCGTTGCAAATCTAATCTGTAGCGATATAAATTATCTTAACAGATTCTCCTAGATAACATCTTAGGCAGAGAAGATGACCTAAATTAAAGTGTATATTTATTTTTCATTCATTTATTCATTCATGTATAGCTTACCTAGGACATCAGTTTTCAGGACTTAAAGGAACATTAATCTTATAGAATACAATGTAAATTTTACAAAGTGAGCTGTTCTAACTTCGTCCCATTCCAAAAGAATTTGTCATGGCTTTCCTAAAAGTGATATGATTGAGAACTTAAAACATAAGAGTGTTAGTATTCAGAGTATAGAGATGTCGTAAGTAACTTTCTCTATTTTCTGTCTTTTTGTACCATATGGAAAGTGAAAGTTTATATTGAATCACTTTCCGCATCAGAAGGGGAAACAGGGTATGCAAATGAATGGTTTATAAAGTTGAACTGTAGACTCCTAGCCGAGAAGGACTGACGGACTTTTATGTCAAATTGGTCTCTAGCCCAGAGAGTTTTTTGATGTAAAAATAGGACTTAGGATTAGTTAGAAAGGAATGACCTAACAAATGTCTCAGTATAATATTAAAATGTGATTTAATAATTACTGGTAATATTTAAATGTTTAATAATTATAAAATCTTAGCAATAAAAGTTTGAAAGTTTACAAATTGTACCTAGAAATTAATTTAATTCCTAATATCTTCTTTCATATTTTTTTAAATGGAGAATTCAGTTTTAAAATCTAGACCCCAGGTACAGGAATTGCCGTCATGGTTAAAGCATGTAACTGAACTATGTACCTGCTGCCATCTTGTGGTGGCCTCACCTTAATAGTTTATCGCTATTATATTCTCCATCTGCATACAAAAAGGAAAAAAAGAATTATAATGAATTAGAAAACTGTCAGAAAAGCAAAGTGTCTGAAGAGTGAACTGGAAAGTCAAATCTATAAACCTACTCTTACATAAAGGAATAAACAACATAAAATTGTCATTTGGAAATGATGAATAAAATAATTGAAAGCTCTCATGAAGTAATACCCTCAGAAATGTAAAACCATCTTTTTTCACGTTCAAATTTAATACTTCTTATTTTCTTTTTGAAGGTGAAAACCATTAATGAAAAACTTACAATTGGGAAGATTTCGAAGTACTGGTCAGGATTCGTAAATGACGTCTTCACAAATGCTGACAACTTTGGAATTCACGTGCCAGCAGATCTGGATGTGACGGTCAAAGCAGCAATGATCGGTGCTTGTTTTCTCTTTGTAAGTATAGATAAGCGTGACTTATTTTTCTCTTTCTTACTTGTAAATTACTATAGAGCCAATCCCAGTTTACACAGTTTTTACTCCCAAAGAGTAAGTTTTATGCATAGAAGGCTAGTTTGGGACGAACTTTCTTCAAAAGTCAGAATTTAGAAGCCTGCATTTCTATTAGGCAGCCACTCTCCTGTGATCTCACCCTCTCTTCCTTGAAGATTGATGTCCCATAACATCCTACTCATCATTTCCTCAAAAACCGAGTTTTCCTTCACTTTCAACTTCAATTCAGATTTTTGGCTTATTTTCACTTTAACTGAAAAATATGCAAGCATAAATATCACAAGATTTATCCCGGGTAACGTTCAGAACCCTGCCTAACAACAAACTAGGTGATATTCAGAATGTGAAAAGTGCAGCTTTCTTGCCCTTCCAATATGAACATAGATTCATGAGATGACACCAATGAATTAATAGGTAGCAGTTTCCATTGTTACAAGGGTATTATGTCCTTGCCCTTACTTTCAACTTACCATTTTATTGAAAATGTTTTCTTCTTTGGTATATGCTGATTGGTGATCAAAGAACAAAAGTCAAGTAATACCTGTGTCAAAATGCTTGGCTAGCCCTATTCCTAATTTCCCCTCTAATATTTACTTC
This sequence comes from Avahi laniger, assembly GCA_963575035.1. Lineage (NCBI taxonomy): Eukaryota > Metazoa > Chordata > Mammalia > Primates > Indriidae > Avahi > Avahi laniger. Next base: position 54,033 of record CAUYSK010053049.1, read on the forward strand.
ATTTCCTACCATTTTCAATGCACCCACAAAAACTCATGAGATTTTTAAAGAAATTTAAATTCTTCCTCATATTTTATTGTTCTCTGGAGTTTTTAGGATCCTAAGTCTTATGGTTATATTAATGTGTGTGCTTCTGTGGAATAAAATCAGCCCTATTTAATGAGTTTCTTCTAAAGACACTTGGGAAATAAATGTACGAACTAAAAATTATCCCTTGGTGACTTTCCTGAAGGAAACTTAGAGTTTAGTGTAGATGTATTATGTATATGTTTATGTATATGTATTAGGGTTGTTCCTCTAGTGCTTTAGAGGAATTATTTTAACTTACTGGTCCTCTATCATTGATAGAAAGTAGAGAGCTGGATTTTTATACTTACTAAGTCATCATTTACCCCCAATTCCCATTTCCATCTACAAATCTAACCAATTCAGTCAACCTTGCTTGTCTAATATTTCTTTCACCTAATATTCTTTTATTCCCTTTTCTCCTCCATCCACTTGACAGTGATTTTGACTTGTCGCCTTTTCTTTCTCACCCTTCCCATTTTTGATCATTCTCCACTTCAAAACCAACCCCTCCAAACACACATATCTCTTTCCCAAGACCTTATTTAGGCCTTTCTGTTTAAGCCCCGCACTTACTGTTTATATTACGAATCAGATCATCTTTAATCTGCCCTACCTATTTTATGTAACAGGTCAATGGCAAAAAAAAAAAAAAAGTACTGTCAAAAATAGAACTATAATTTATGTATCTTAACCCTTACTTGTTTTTCTTACTAATTGTTTTCAGAAACCCTCTAAATACATTCTTACTGAAAAGAAAGAGCCCTATTCTTAGTCCATATTCTTTGAGGGATTGAGAGGATGTTGCTTTAATAAAAGTTTATCTAGGACCTAGTCAAAGTGTGGTGCAAAGTGCAGCATCAGCACCACCTGGAAGCTTGTTCAAAGGGCAGAGTCTCAGATCCTATCCCAGACGAACAATATCCCCGGGTGATTTCTCTAATGCCTTATAAATTTAAGAAGCACTACTATAGTTAACACATCAATCATCTGGAAGGATAACTTTTAAACTCCAGTGTCTAAGGGAGATAAATATTCATTGAGAATAGTCAATGGTTCCCATTCATTTCTTTTTTTTTTTTCTTTTTACCATCATATTATAAAACACTTGTGGTTTTTTGCCAATATAGCTTTTAAAACAATTTCTCATGTGTATTACCAAGATAAATTATTGTTTTCTATGTGCAATTTGATAGGAAGAACCATGTTTTTAATTTTTAAATGCTATCTCTGTTTTATTATCTTATGGTGAGATAGCTTTAGAAAGCTGCTGGTGTGAGGACACTCCTTGATCTAAAGAAAAAAATTCACAAATGCAAACTAAATTTTGGTCTCTTCTGATTCTAGGTGACCATTCACAACCCACAGCTCTCCCTACTCACATTCCACTCTCCAAGTTCCCTCTGATACAGTTTTCAGCACTTCCCAAGATTACTACCTAATTGCTGAACACATGGTCTGTGATGATATATCTGATTCTTATTCAAAGGTCAACATTTATCACAACTTCCTGCACTGACCCAGAATGCCCCACCATCTAATTCTGTAAGGTGTTGATCACCCAGAATTTTGACTGACACTACCATGTTGATTCAGATAAGGTTATTCATGCTCTGAAAGTTATTGATGCTCTGAAAATTCATCATGTAAGTGGCATGAAGCTTAAAACTTTTCCATTTTTTTCCTACTGATAAATCATATGATGCTGGAACACCACAGGAAATATAATTGCTTTTCAAAATCAAAGTTTCCATGTCAGGCTCTTGATCTTAATTGTTGCCTTTTTGTAAATTCACTCATATTCAGTTTATTTGTTTGCAGGATTTTATGTTCTTTGAGCATTCACTGACTGGATTATAACAAGCACGATAATTAAAACAATAAAATATGCAGAACATATTTCAGTAAGTAAAAAGCAAGTTTAAATGATCTCTTTCCCTTTGAAGATGTCTATATTTGACGCTATCTAATTCTTTTTCATTTTCTTCTAGAAATCCCTTGGGCTCTGGATTTCATTTCTGAATGGTTTGAGTATTTTCTTTTTGTAACAAAATGTTAATTATTATATTTATTAAAACATAATTTAATGAGGCAATTATCTAGTTCTGAATGCATGATAGCTAAATACAGAATTACTGGCCTGAGCACAAGGTTGTTTTGAGAGATTACAATTCTTTCTTTTTATCCTTTTGAAGTTATTGCAATGGTAAGCATGAAAGATGAGAACTAAGGCTTGCAGCATCACTGATGAAAATTCAATGTTTAGAGAACACTTTGAAGTTTTTCTGGTACTGAGGCTGGCTACTAATCAAAGGGACTGAATTTCTGAAATATTTTTTCAAAAGTAGTCCCTTTTTACTTTGTTTATTAATTTTCTTATTGTAGTGAGATGTTTTTATATTGGAAAAGTTAAAAGTTGGGCAAGTAATATGTGTAAAGAGGATAAAGTTAGATAGTGTCAATTCATTTCAATGGCAAGAGGCACAGTTACATTTCATAAGGAAACTAATATTTACAAACCAAAGCATGCTTTAAATACCTACTCATGTCAGATAATTAAATAAACACATAAATAAACATTTAAGTTAGTAAAAACAGTGTTATCTGGCAGGAATTTTATCTATTTGTACTGAAGTTTCAATTAATAAGGGATCCGAGTCTCTAAAAAACGGACAGCTCCAGGACTTAAAAACAAGCAAACAAAATCAAACAAATGAAACTTTAATCCATGAGGTAAATGCAAAAGTAAGGGAGCACAGCAAATTCAATTAATTAATACCTCCCACTTTAACTTTTTTGAAGTCCTCTCCATTACTGTACCCTAGTTATCAACATATTTTCAAAGTCCACGTGAGAGGAAAATTTGTTGTGAATGGCAATAGTCCTTCTCCCCTATTCCAAATGTAACAAATTTCTTTTAAGCAAAGAATCATGTAGCCATTTGGGCTCTACTTTAGAATTGCACGTATACTACCCAAATTATCATGTGCATGTAATGGTGTTTGCAGAAAGTCGAGGCAATCTCCCGCTTAGAAAAAGAAATGTATTCTAAGCATCTGTTACTAAGTCAGTCAAGTTAGTTGTCTGAAATTAGGAACCAATCATCTCTTAGAAATAGCATTATAGGTATAGTTAAGTTCACAAAATAGCCCAAAAGTGTCAGTTTAGTTTGGTCTCTAGGGTAAGAGCTTTATTTTGTGTAGTGTGGAAAGGAAAAGAATCTTTCTCCCACAATCTGGTTCAGTGGTCCTTCAGTTTGTTTGTCCTTCTTCACACCTTAACCTTTTCTAAATCACCCTCCTTTCACATGCAAAAAGTAGACATTGCCTCAATCGAGCATAAAAGATTTTCTACTTGAGGCAGAATAGTTTACCAGCCACCAAAAAATAACTGTATTTCAAAATCACACACAACCTTCTCTCAGTCGTACCATCCATTTCTTCAGCATAACTGGTACCACCTGCATGCTAGAAGCAATGCAGTCATAGAATGGAACAAAAGTCCTGTTTGCGATAGACATCACCTCGAGGCTAGCTTTGCTGATTGCTAGCCATGCAACCTTAAAGCTGCAGTCTTTTCGAATCGCCTTGCGTTTCCCATGTCACCTTGTAGAGCCGTGTTGATTTCCTCCTTTTCCCCTTAATCTATGTCAATTCAAGTGTGTGTGATTTTGTGGTCCTTTATAACCAACAAAAGGAAATGGCATCTTTAAAGCTGATGGTTATTAACTAATCAAATGGAGAACAATAGCTAACATTTTCTGAGGAGTTATTACATGCTGAACACCATGCTTCCAATGAATTCCTGATGAGGTAATGAAATGAGATGTTAGGAAAATCAGGCAAAATGTGGATGACTACCAAGCCACCCATTTAGCCCCTTCCCATCCTGAACCCCTGTTTCATGTCCTAAGTTCTCTTCCTAGAGACAATTCTGCTTTCATATCTTGTCCTTTACTATTGATTTTTAAAATGAGTTTTTTGAAACCAACCTTACAACAGCAATAGTTGAGACTTTCATTATGGGGCAAGAATGGGAAAAAGAAAACACCATTTGTAAATGTTGCATTTTAATATGACAAATAGGAAGTTTTAAAAAATATTTACGTAGACCCTCAAACTGTTGGAAAGAGCTATTCAACACTCACATGTAATGGAGACTCACTAAAGATAAAAATCCCTCTCAGGGCCGGGCGCGGTGGCTCACGCCTGTAATCCCTGCACTCTGGGAGGCCGAGGCGGGCAGATCGTTTGAGCTCAGAAGTTCGAGACCAGCCTGAGCAAGAGCAAGACCCTGTCTCTACTAAAAATAGAAAGAAATTGGCCAAACAACTAAAAATAGAAAAAATTAGCTGGGCATGGTGGCACGTGCCTGTAGTCCCAGCTACCTGGGAGGCTGAGGCAGGAGGATCGCTTGAGCCCAGGAGTTTGAGGTTGCTGTGAGCTAGGCTGACGCCACGGCACTCTAGCCCAGGCAACACAGTGAGACTCTGTCTCAAAAAAAAAAAAAATCCTTCTTAGAATATAGCACTCATGTTAAAGTTGGCTGCATTTAAATAAAAACCTTCTGTCGGCATATTCTAATGAACTGAGACCCATCCTATCTCTCCTTCCTCAATAAAGTTAAAATTGATCTTT